>VWZZ01005409.1:310316-347723 GCA_013399095.1 Psophia crepitans | reverse complement strand
CTCTGGGGCAGCGCCGGTGGCGGGGGCTGACTGGCGGGTAACGGCAGGGCGCGTGCGGGGTTGGTCCGTTTCGGAACGGTTAACTCCCGGGCAGGGGCGGGCTGAAAGCGCGGCGCCTTCCTCGGCACTGGGGGCGGGTACCCGCAGCTGGTCCCGGTGTGGTAACGGAGCTTTGGGGCGGGAGCTGCCCGCTCCGTGTGCCCCGCTGTGTATTAATAGGCCCCGATTTTGAGTTCATAAACAGTTTGAATGTGTCATCAACTTGATTGAAGTGGGCACAAAATTATTTTTAAAAAAAAAAACCTAGTTCAGCAAGTTGTCTCTGTAAGTACTTTACTAGTTCTTCAGCTGACAGCCCGCGGTCCCTGTTAAACAACAGGGGCCGGCCTGGCTGCGTTGTCCGAACACTAATACCTGTAACCAGATCACAAATGGTATTGCAGAGCTGAAAGTCTTCTAAATCCAATTAGAGCTGTTAACTAAGGGTTGTGTTTTTCTTAATCTATTATCCTTAAATCGCTTAGCTTACCTGTTTCTCACTGAACCTACAAACCATCTGCTTAAAAGGGTTTGGAACTGCGATAGCTGCAAGCTGGAGGCAGGCCCCTTGCAAGTGGTTTTGTTATTGCTTCACCCGCAGAAGGGCAGGGAGGTGGCTGTTGTAAACACCCGGTAGGGTAAGTTGGTGTCATGCTGTTCTGTAGCATGTGACGGTAGGGTTCCTGGGACTCCCTCCTATCCTGTTTCAGATTTAGCAGTTCAGTACTTCCAGCAAATGTTCTCTTCTTTTTGTTTCGTTCTTAACTTACAGCTGGGAATCGAGCTGAACCAAGTACAGGTTTTGAACAGGAAACTTCTGATAAAAAAAGTAAAGTAAGTAAGTAACTAGACAAGAAAGAGGGTGCAGTCGCTGGAATATCTCTTCAGTGTCATGAGCGATCTGTTTGCTCTGGAAGTTGGTGTGGTGCAATGGTTCTGCTGGTTTAGTGCAGTGACGTGTGAGACCTGTCCAAGGTGAAGCTGGGGTAGTAGTAGGCAGTGCACCTAAATCTTCCCTCTTCGCTGCACTGACACAAGCTAGGAGTGGTGTGGTTTGTCCAAGTGTTTTAACTGGTTATTTTCTGTTCCTTTTATTGCGTGAATTGACAGTAAACTTCTGCATTTATAGGAAAGGCTGGAATCCTAAGGTTGTGACACTCATTCGACCACTGTATTCTTTTTCTAATCCTTAGGCTTCGTAAAGCGCAAATTAATACTGAGTTAAATCCTGTTGTGATTCATAGCATGTAAATACTTTAGATACTTGGAAATTTTCATGCTTTTACAGTTTAAGGTGGACTTACATACTTACATACATAGTTATGAGTCTGCTAAGTTCAAATGTAGTATCAGCCTTGAGTCAAGAATGTCCTTTAGAAGCAAATATTGTGATCGTCACTGTTTAGTATGCATTGGCTCGTAATTTGGAGTGGTCTTGCACTGTACAAAAGAAACTAAACCAGAAAATGCACCCTGGGAGCAGACTTAATGCAGTCCAGCTGCTAATAAGTATTCAGTCAGTGGTACCAAATTATAGCTGGTCTGACATAAAAGCCACTGAAGCATGTATAGTATGGATGTTGGCTTCTTAACACCAAGTGCTTTGCAGGTCTGTTTGTGTTAAGGTGCGCGGCTTGCCAGCACAGGTACAGCGTGTGCATTTAAAAGTAGTAGTAAGTATATAAGTTCAAGATAGCAAGACTTGCATTTCACTTTAAAGAACTAAGTTCTTCTAGAAAAGACACCATTCACATTACCATGACTAGTGAAAATGAAAAAAAAGAAAAAGATACAAAAGTGCTAAAAAGCATGGGCTTTTTCCTTTTCAAAATTCCACCAACTCCCAGGTGCACTTCGACAGGTTCCCTGTGATGTGGGCTTATTGTCCTTTCCTAGTTCACTTTCAGAAAGTCATGCAGCAGACTATAATAACAATTTTTTTTATTTACAGATCCTTTGATTCGTTGCAAACCTGGACTGAATTGTTTGTAGGGATTCGATCCCACACTTCCCAGGAACATAGCTGTGTGGGGCATTCTTTAAGGGCATGCTCGCAATTTCTAATCCTGGTAACATGGAAGAGTCACTTAAGTGGCAAGTGAAGAAGGAGTTCGTTTTTCCGTATTTTGTACAGACTAGAATATTGCTAGAGAAAATCTACCAGAGGATACTGCGTTTCTCAGTATTTCTGCATCTGTTTAAAAAATGATCAGAAGGTTTATTGTTTGAGGCAGAAAATGTATTTGCTTATTGAGATACAGGTGGGAAAAGGGATTTAAATCTTAGTCTAGCTCCAGGAGAGTGCCTAGTCTCCAAGACAGGTGTGATTTGCTTCTTTCAAACTGAGTGCGGCTGAAGCAGGTCCACTGTCTGACGTGTGGAGTTAAGTCACACAACCAAGCACAGCGCTGTGCTGCAACAGAAGCTGCTGGGTAGTCCAAATCCTGCACCTGACCAGCAAAGTCAGTCAGCAGGGCTTTATCTTACTGATGTTTCTGCTCCCTCAGGTGCTGCTGAGTGTCTGGCCTCATGCCACAGTCAAGCAGAAGTGCTCCCACAGAGACACTGCCAGTTTGAAATTGTTCTTTTTGGTCATGTTCCCTGAGCTTGCTGACATATAGTGTGTGTGAAAATTTCCCTATGTAGCTGAAAGAATGAGGAAGTTTGGGTTTTTTCCTTTGCTCAAGGAATTCTTTCAAGAGCATTTTTCATGTCTTGTTGATGCTGGTTCACTTCATGTTTATTTCCTTGTTCGTATTCTCTTAAGATTTGTTTCGAGCAAGAGAATGAAAGCATCACTTCACCCTGGCAATTAGAAAACTCATTTGGTTTTTGCTTCAGTAGGTGATTGGTTCCACATATGTATGTATATGACACGAATAAGGTTGAGGGTTTCCCATTTCACAGCTGCCTGCAGCTGGTTGATTGGTATACTCGGGTGAAATGGGTGGTGACTCAAATACTATTAATCCAAAGCGGCGGCGTCTAATTTGCATCTTGTAAGAGCTCTTCTTTGGATATTATGGTAAAGTAAGGAGATGGTGCTTTTTTGGTAGCTTGAGACTGCTGTCTTAATTTCCTTTTGCTTTTTTTAGAAATAAATTTTGGCCTGAAATGTTTTTCTTGAAGAAAAAACATCAAATCTTTTATTTATCTTTTTTCCCCTGAACTTGTTTTTTCCATTTTAATGTGCTGGAATGCAAAACCAGCTGCTATTACAGTACTGCTTTTGACGTGCGTGCTTGTAAAACTTAATTGCTCCAATTCAAGCTACAGAAAATGTGCCCAGTTAACATTGTTGTGAGTGTCTGTAGCATTATATGCGACAGAGTTGTTTTCAAAAAATGTTTTCCTTGAAAACACTCATCATACTTCAGTGAATATGTAATGTATGCAAATGTTTTTCACCTGAGTTGTTTACTGTGTTCTTTTGATTCATGTCATGTATTATTGCATGCATGTTTGGCTCATGTAGTCTGCTCTAGATATCTTACAAAAGCAATTCCGAGAAACGCTTTTGTACTGTTAGTATAAACAGTCACTAAAATCAAATTCTTTGATTATGCCTAAAAATTGCTGACTTTTACAATAAAACGAGCATTTAAATCATAAAGGACAAAAAGATTTCTCTTTTGTAATCTTACTTCATATCATTTTTATTTTAGTAGCTGTGAAAGTCTCCTGTAAAGCGTGCACTCAAACTTTAGAGATGTAATTTGAAAGCAGTATTTTACACGAAGCAAGATTCATTATGAAAATAACCATCAATACTTCTGTGTACCATCTCAATGCTGTTACGGATTCTTCCAAAGCAATATCTTAATGCTGCTTTTGCTTAACAATTACAACGGTATTTTCTGTCCTTCACTGCAGATACTGTTCTTGAAAAGAAGAATAAACATGGCTTATACAGTGAATCAACCTTAAACTTCTGGACCAAAAACTGAGAGGTTTTTTTTCCGTGAAGGATGGCAACACCATACGTTCCGGTTCCTATTCCTATTGGAAGTTCATCATCCAGCTTTACAAACAGAAACCAAAGAAGTTCTTCTTTTGGGAGCATCTCGACGAGTTCCAGCTCCTCAAAAGGACAGCTGGAGGACTCTACAATCGGTAGTTTTAAAAAGATGAGCGTGCCTGACCAGATTGGTTCTACGTCATCTGTGTGTAGTAGTCCACTTGTTAGGACTAAATTTACAGGTACGGATACATCCATAGAATACTGTACTCAGCCTGTAGAAGAAATAGAGCAGAATACAGATTCCAGGAGCTGGGAAGATCGACCGTCCACGCCTACTATACTGGGTTATGAGGTGATGGAGGAAAGGGCAAAATTCACTGTAAGTTTTGGGAATAGTATAGTTCATCCTGTAATGACAAGATAACATTTGAATGTACTTTGCATTCTCTTTCAGTAATTAATCCTGCAGTTCAGAGATTTTGGAGTACTTTGCAAGTACCAATTTAGCTTCAAAGTAGTGCTGACAGGAAAGTATCTTGCCCATTATACAGGTGGGAAAATTGAGACTCAGAAACAATCTTTCCTGTGATTGTGCTCATGGAATAGTAGAAGGGATTCGTCCTACTTCAGGTGTCAACTTCTGCTGCAAAAGTCAAGAATTCCATGCAAAGTTACAGTTCCCTGTGAAATTGAATTTGTAGAAGTTCTGAATAGTTAAACATCTTAAGCATCTTAAATAAAAGATCACTAAAATGTAGTCTTTTATTTGAAATAAATGATAAGACACCCTGATATTTACCCTTTGCAGTTATTAGTAACAAAACAGCATTTGCGCTGAAGTCCAAACGTGTAGTTTTCAGCTTCATGCATTGCTAGGATTAGTTTCTAGTAAGGAAAAATCTGTTCAGAAAGCATCAGAGTTGTCACATACGCAGTATCTCAGGACGGAACACCAGCTTAGCTGATTTGTATTGATTTTTCTCAAAATGTACTGTAGCTGGTAATTCAATTTTTTTTTTTTACGTGCCATCAATACATTAAGGCATTTGTGCATTTGTTTTTGTGGATGTGGTTGAAACATTTCTTGAGATAATTCAGCAATGCTTGTCGGACTGATGGAAGCTGTTTGTTACTAATTATTTATTAATTATGTTGCTTCAGGAGAACAACATTAATTACAAACAGGAAAGGAGAAGGAAATGGCAGACAAAACATTTTTTTCCTCCTGTTTTCTTTTAGATTAGAAAGGGGGGGAAGCTAATGCCCTTATGACAGTTCAAATTCTAGTAAAATCATCAAGTAATGCTGCTTTTTAATTATTTGAGAGTGTTGGCTTGGCTTAAGTTTTTCAGTTTCTAACATTTTCATGCATGGTAGCATACAAGAAGAGCCAGGTTTTTTTACATGTAGATTAAAAGATTCCTTTAAAATAATACCTTCAAAATTAAACTAATTATTAGTATTACTATATTGACAGAGGTTAGTCTGAAAATATGCCAAGGCATATGTCCAGTGTACATGTAGGATGTTCTTCAACTGTAGTTAGTGACAACTTTGAGTCCTTATTTTATGTGGAAAGCTAGGTTACAGCACAAATGAAACATTCTTAATCGTTAAAATGCTTGAATGCATTTTTGCTCTTTCTGAATTCACTTCTGTTGCTGTTGTTTGTTTTGGAGAGCACATAATTAACTGTTTGGTTTTGGTTGCATGTTGAAAATAAGCTTGCTGTTGTGCGTTAAAAGCAGCAAGTAATTAGTCCTAGAAATTTTGGTTGCTTCAGCAATACAAAATCAATGAGATGGAAGACAGTGGAAATTGAGTTGAAATCACCTGTAAAAGAGAGGAGACTCAGTTGCTGAAGTATTTTTACTGTTTATTAGCATCTCATAGTTCCCAGAAACATGAATCTGAATTACCTAAGGTGGGTGATGTACTGACTCAAGAGTTAAAAGTTACTGCATGTTGGAGTACATAGCTGCTGAAGCTTATGGGAGAAAAACAGCTAGGTTGAAAAACATCTTTGTTGTAAGCAATTGGTCTAAAATGAGTTGGCAGTCCTGGAATGTTCAATTAGCACTTTTTTTAAGCCAACTAGAAATGATAATGAGATGCTGAATCAGCCAGAGATTGTTACTACACATTGGCATATTTTCATTGAGTATTTTGTATTTGTGGAATAAGGCAATGCAGAATTGACTAGAATTACTTGAATTTGTTGAATGAATTTATATTTTTTTCCCAAGACCTTATGTGAAGGAACTTGGTTTTGTAATGCTGTAGTTTTCTTGTTTGTTAATTACAAATCTTAAAGGGGAGTGAGAGGAAACTCTTTTCACCTTTGGCAAGAAAACCAAAACTGTTTCAGGTTGGCTTTTGTTTTGTCTGTGATTATGTGTTCATTGTGCTCCTTATTACAATTAAATTGACCATAACTTGTGAAGAGGTTTGTTATTTTTAAGTTGCCTAATATTTACTTGGAAACTATTCAAAGTGAGGGTCTGACTGGATTTTTTTCATGTGTGCATTTATAAGTAATAACTTTTCAGAACTTCTAGTAGAACAAAAGAATAGAATACTGATCAAATAAATTCGCAAGCTTATTCCAAAGCTTCATGTTCTATGTTTTACTGTGTACTAGCTATGAGTCTTCACAATTGTATATTGCAGTTCTGCTTTATGAAATTTTCATAAAATAAAACTGTTTATACTTTGGTATGACAAGAAAGCTAAAACATTTGGGCAAACTTTTATACAGAAAATGCAAGACAGAAGAATTACATTTTAATGCTGACTTCATGATCATGCACGACATGACCGTGAAGCCAGCATTAATTTTAAAAGCTAAGAGCATTTTGTTAATGACTGAAATACTGCCTCTGTCTCAGTCCATGACATCCACAGATGCTGCTACTTGAAAGTGGAATTTTGTGTTTAAGAAGTAGATAAGAAGTACTTGCTGAGAAATTGCTTTTAATTTGTACCAGAGTTATCTATAGTTTGTGTAACTCTGTGCATGCAAAAATGTTAAAAACAGTCTCATGCAGGTACAGAAGCGGGCTAGCGCTGGGGCTGCAGGAAGAAAAATACATCAGTTAAGACAACCTGCTGTGAAAACATGAAATATTGGCAAAGATTTTACTGTGCAACAGATTAGAACACGTTTTAAATGGAATGTGGTTAAATGCTTATAAGGGATTGTTCATCATTATGATTCCAAAAATACCTTTTTTCTTCCTTTTTTTTTTTTTTTTTTTTTTTTTCAATTAGAGAACACCTAGACTGGGAAAGCTAACCCAGAGCCTCTTTTTCCTTATGCTGGAGAAAGTCAGGTTGTGAAATAAGAACCCTTCTTTCCTAGACACTGTTTAATGTTTTCTATTTGAAGTTGTGTCTTGTTAGAGTCATTTTGTTCAGGCCTCTGAGTATTGGTCCTCTGAAAAGGTGGTGGTGGTATTATTGTTGTTATTATTGTAACTGTTTGCTTTTAAATAGGAGAATGGTACTGCTGTGCTGTTGTCTTGCTAAATTTGATTCAAATGATTCATTACTTCAGTTACAGTGCTAGTATAACTGTTCTGATGCAGTTATCTAGGGAAGTGGTCATACTTTGCCTGGAAAGGCAAAACTAATGTTCAAGACAAATGGAACCCCATCAGGATGGTTTTTTTATCCTGCATCACTTTTCCTTGCGAAGCAAGTCAGATGAGACATTTTAAAACAATATAACACTCAGTAACTGATTACTACAGTGATCTTAAAACCAGACTGATCTCAAGGATTAATGAGTAAGACTAATTCAGCAAAGGTTAAAGTAGATCACTGAAACATACTTCACTACTTTGATAGCTGAGACTTGTTTTTTCCTGGGGAAGAAACCTCGATGCAGTTTCGCAAACCCTTTTTTACAGACAGGAGATTGTTAAACATATTTAGGATTTATAACAACTCCTTCCTTAAATTGTGAAATTAATTTATGCTGTTTGTACTGATAATTGAGGTTTTTTTAAAAATTGAATTAAGGATTTTTTTTTTAATCCACAAGTATTGTTTCACTATAAATAAAGAATAATTTCATCCTTCTAGCCAGTGAGCGTGAAGTTCTGCATATTTTTCTGATATTCTTGTTTTTCCACACAGGTATACAAAATACTAGTAAAAAGAAGTCCAGATGAAAGTTGGGTGGTTTTCAGGCGGTACACTGACTTCTCTAGGCTTAATGACAAGGTGAGAATTATGCACTGGTAAATTCTCAGTTAATTTGCCTCACTCTTCTTTCATGTTTGATTTTCTTTGTCTCACATTCTTGTCACTTTTTTTCTTGCCCTTTTTTTTTTTTTACTGCATATAAAACACATGCTGTCTTAATGACTGAAAAGCATGCAATTCTTCCTTTTTTCAAAAATACTTGAAATAATAACCACAGCTAGTGTAAAGAATACATTTCTTTATCTGAAGCTGTTAGTGTGCTTCGTACTTTGTATTTATTCCTAATCTATGTGATAAAGGAAATTAACTCTTTAACAGTTGTATCCTCTGCATGGAAATAGAACGAAGGGCTCATATTCTTTGGCAGGAATGATCCAATTCAGTCCTTTTTAGTGCAACAGACTGCTTTTATTCGTGGTAAAACTGAAGTTTCATGAACATAAGTTCTTTGCATGTTGGTCAGTCTTCAGTTGTTTTCTGTGTCTTCAAAGTTAATCATGAAATAATGTATCACATCTTTAAAGCTGAAGACAGAGACAGCAGGTAAACAATAGTTCTGGGTCAGGAACTTATTATTTTTAGAACATTTGAAAGCAAAAAATATTTGTCTGAAAAAGAAAGTTTTTGAATTGGTAAACAGCATTTGACTATCCCATTTATTATTATTTCTACAGAAGCATAAAAGTAAAAAAAAAAAACCCAAACAGAATTACACTTTTCCTTGTCCACTCTTACAAATAATATTTTGTTGCAAATTTAACACAATTTCTTCTGTTATGTTCTTCCGTGTTCAAACTTGTAACTTTTTAACACTCCCTTTTTTTACCTGTAGTAAGGGATTTTTGGTATACCTTTGCTTGTCCTTGAATGAATGTGGCTAATTAACTAAGAACTTAATTCTGCTGAAATTTTGAATATGGACTTGAACTTACACATTTCTATGGGTTCTTGGCTTGACCTATTTAGATATATTTTTAGGCTACCTTTAAAGCACCAGTACAGCCTAAAACTACCACAAATTGTTGAATGTGAATTAGTTAAGAGATTTCTTTCTGAAGAAATTTCTGCGTTTCAATTCAGTGTATTATAAATTAACGAATGCCTTGGTATTGGCAAAAGCCTGACTTCTTTTGAGATGATGATGTTCTGGGGTTTTCAACTCAAATTGCAGAAGTCATGCAAAAGTTTGTATTTTGGTCAGCTATGTCATATATAGACCAATAACTAGCTTACATGCATTGAATTTTAGTGTGGTTATCAGTAATTTTTCAAAATTAAAATGCCGCAGGTATTCATTTTAGAATTGATACTTAGATTTTACAAGTGGAGTCCTTAGTCTCTGCAGCCAAATCTTTGACAAAAATGTTTGTCTTCTAGCAAAATCTATAGGTATTAGGATTTCTGTTTAAAAGGAGAAACTTTTATTATTTTTTTCCCCTCATGTCACTGAAACTTTTTCATCTTTCAGTTTATAGCTAAACTTTTTTTTTGTTAGTATTCTGTAATTCTCTAGCAGTTTCAGAATTACGGTATGTTTCAGTTCCTGGAGCTGGCATTTCTGTAATATAAAAAGGGTGATCTCTTACAAACTAAAGAGTAAATGTTTATACACATGCAACAGTGATTCAAAAGGCATGGTGCAACACTTGCAATTCCTTGTTCTCTAATATCAAATATAGGCATGAAGTTGCATGCCAGTATACTTTGAGGATTTTCTATACTCTGTCTCCTAGAAATCCAATATAAAGAAGATAAATAGACAGTCTTGAAAATCCCTTTCCTTACCATCCTTTTTGAGGTTGGAGGCAAATTATTCATTCTCTGAAATGGATTTAGAAACTTGGCATTAAATGCCAAATGAATTGAGTAATCACTCACTATGTGAATCAGTTTGAAGTATTAACTGAGAGGAAATGGCTTTTCAGGGAAACCAGGTAAAAACAAAAGAGCAGTATGTTTTGTATGTGTTGGGCACATACGTATTTGCACGGCCAAACTGAAGTGAGACTTGGACTTTGGCAGTGGCTAAAAATCGAGAAAATCTGAGGATAGGGACAGTGTCACAATGGGGGGACACATAGATAAAATCAGCACTAGGTGAATGAATGCAGCTCAGCAAACTAATAGAAGCAGCTGGGGAACTTCCTAATAGCATTATTTGCCCTGATCTCTCAAAAACAGTAAGGCAAAATAGATAGCAATAGGATCCTAGAAAGTGTTTTATACTTCCACTAGTTTCTGAAACATTTTGAGTAAGGAAGAGCTAATAAAGTAGAAATGAACAAACTCAAAACCGTGAACTCTCCTTTTATGAATGGAATAAGTGCAGCAGCAGGTTAAGACTTGAAAGATGAGATATTGCCAGTATGGGTACTCAGGAAGCCACTTAGTGATCTCAAAGTCAAAAATAATTAAAAAAAAAAACCAACCACCAAACAACAAAACAACAGAAATCAGCACAAGGAGAGTCATAAAGACTCCTAAAGACTAAGCCAGAAGTGCTGAGATGTGAGATGGACTGTCACAGGATGCTAAGAGCAGTAGGTAAAGCTCTATAAATCATTAGAGAGAGAAGTAAGGGAAGGAGGCAGTAAAATAACAGATACGTTACTTGTGAGCAAGCTGTGGGAAGCAAATAGTGAACAGTACAGCAAAGACTGAAATACTGTCTTTTGCTGTAGTGTTAAAAAAAGTCTTGGTGGATGCTGGAACATGACAGACCTTATTGCCCTCTACAACTACCTGAAAGGGAGTTGTGGTGAGCTGGGGGTTGGCCTCTTCTCACAGATAACTAGTGACAGGACTAGGGGGAACAGCTGCAAGTTGCGCCAGGGGAGGTTCAGGTTGGAGATGAGGAGAAATTTCTTCTTGGAAAGGGTGGTCGGGCATTGGAACGGGTTGCCCAGGGAGGTGGTGGAGTCACCGTCCCTGGGGGTGTTTAAAGAAAGGTTGGATGTGGTGCTTAAGGACATGGTGTAGTGGGTAATAGGTGTTGGGGGGACGGTTGGACTAGATGATCCTTGAGGTCTCTGCCAACCTTAATGATTCTATGATAACCCGAGGGGTTGGGAGCACTAAAGACATTTACATAGATGTATAGGTTTTGTTTGTCAAGAATACCTAGTGGACTGGAGAAGTAGGTGAAGAATACTCTTCTACCCCAAAAAAAGGTGAGAATCTAAAGTTTATTACTGTGCTGGTAGGCATGTTGAATTAATAACAAAATGGCCAGTGTTAACCAGGAAGTAGCCGTGTCTCCCTGAGACTGTGCTGCATGTGACATGCAGTCCACTGTGTGATGATATAGGGGAGAGAAGTTTAGGAGAGATGCTGGATCCTAGCAAGCGATCCCAGCCAGCAGAACTTGTCTGACCAATGGTTGTTCTTGCTGTGTCTGAGGAGTGTTCAAGAAAGAATGCCCCAGGACTGTGCTGTTGAAAGTTAGTCTGCTGACAGCAGCTAGCTTTCTCATACTCTCTTCATCCACGAAAGGAGTAATCTGTGGCTGGGCATACGCTTTCCTTAGAAATAAATTACATGATATACATAACCAGACAAGTGAAATTACCATTAAGTAGAAATCCGTGTGGTTGAAAAGCTTTCCCAGCAGTGGTTGTCTGTGGTCCTCTCTGCAACTAACACAGGAACTCATTTTGTTACCTTTTCTGGTAACAAAATTTTTATTAACTTTAGAGGAGTTGTGGGTGTAGAGGATACTGACATGTATGGTATTAACGAAAGTTGGTAAGAGATGAAGGAACTTTGAATGACCAAACATAAATTCAAAAATATCAAGAAGAGTCTAATAGCAAGATGAAATTCAGTAAGAGAAGAGGAAAACATACTTAATTATTTAAATGCAGAAATAAAGAGCAAGGCTTTGACAATAAACCATTCTATAAATAAGAAACTGGCAGTTATCATCAGGTTATTTGAATATACGGTGCTTGTGATGTTAAAAAAGCGCGCTTCTTGTTCTCTGCAATGATACTTATATGAGCAAGGGTGATCCACTAACATGATTCTTCCTTTAAACCATGTAGAGATATTCTAGCTGAAATACAGTATCTGTTTTAACTTTTTAAAATCTTAAGCTGCCGAAAGAACTACCCATTAGCTTTTTCCAAGGATCCATAAACAGTAGTTAAATCAAGCTTATTTACTGTCAGAAGGCTGAAATTGTGTTCTGCGAGGATCAAGACACCCACTGAAGAATTATGTTGCAGCTCTGTAAACATCAAGTGCTAAACTGTTTTCAAGGCAGATTCTGGAATCCCTGTTACTAGAACATTCATGCAAATATATTAGATGTATGCAGTACATCCCTGACAGAAGTTGGCTTGATAAACGTCTTCAGAAAAAGATGAAACAATTCTTGTGGCAGTTGGAGTAACATTAAATTTTGTGGAACCTGTTGCCTTTTTCCTGATGGTTGTAAATCCTCTTGGAGATTTCTGTGTTAAGCATCCCTTCAAAGAAAAGGCATCTGCAAATTGTTTGGGTTTTTTTATGAAAGCACTATTTTTTCTTACCTTATATCAGAAATATGATTAATTGGCTTCCTTAGACAGATCCATTGCTTTATAATGTCATTCTACCATTCACTTGCATGTTTCGCTTCTGAATTCATAGAAAAAGATGTAGATATTTCTGACGTTGAGTATACCCCATTGCTATTTAAGTAACTTAAAAATACAGTTTTGCATGTTAGTACTAGGGTTTGAGCTGCATCCATGCATGTTGAAATTTTAATATTCTGGGTGTACAGGAGCTATGCCTTCCTAGAAGTCTCATGCATGAGTTGTAATTCATTGTGATAGTCCCCAGAAAAAGATGAGATGCAGTGTTGCAGGTCTGTAATGGCGTGTTATGTATTTTATTTCTACAGTACTTATTATCTCTGAGTACTTTAGAAGAAACAGCACTGGAATGCTTACTTACCTGATGCTTTTTACTTACATATAATTTTCTTATATTTACTGACGCAAAAGCATTAAATAGTAGACTCAGAGATATTAAATAACAAAGCAGAGTTTTTCATTCCTATTTTTAGATGGTAAATTTGCGAGGTCATTTGATTGTGTGGGGCACCACAGCAAGTGACAGAACTGTGTCCACAGTTTATGCTGTTGTTTGGATTGTACTTACAGTTGAGACTTACGTTATGCTTGAACTTAACAGAAGACGGAAAGGTCCTGTAATGCTGAATAAAGTCAGTGCCTGTGTCAAATCCAGTATTTCGGCAAGGTTTTTTTCTTGGTTTTCCTCATTTGGCTTTAATTTCTGTTTCAGCTGAAAGACATGTTTCCAGGCTTTCGGTTGGCCCTTCCACCAAAGCGCTGGTTCAAGGATAATTATAATCCTGACTTCTTGGAAGATCGACAGTTGGGACTACAAGCATTCCTCCAGAACCTAGTAGCTCACAAAGATATTGCTAACTGGTACGTGATTAAACTTTGCTTGTGGATTAGGATTTTTTTGTGTTCAAATTCCTCATATAGGCTTCTAGACTCTAGCGACATAGTAACGAATTCCATTAATGTGCACGTTGTGTATTTGGTCATTATGTGAATTATTCGGTGTCCTATTAAATCTGTCTTAATCTAAGCAGAAAAGGCAAACTGCAGTATTTTCAGTTGTGCACAGTTAACTACTGACTAAAAGCTGTAATACTTAGTGTTAGACTAATGCCATGTTTACTCATGGAACAGTATTTCTGTGTGTTAAATGCAGAATTGATATATTGTAAATTTATACTGAGATTAAATGTTAGGCTATCATAGTGGAAATTACCTACTCTATAATGTTTGGTTCTTAAAATGTGTATTAAACTAAAGGGTTTTAATTTACATGACATGATCGTAATAGAACTTCCTTTATAGAATGCTTTACATAAGTAAATGTAGATCACAGATCAAAAAAAGCTTAAGAAAGGTCTAAAAAACAGAATGTGTTTAAGCAACAAAGTGCAGAAGTCTCTTTGACAATACGTTTTTCCATACAAAGTAAAAGCTGGAAGATGAGTAGAACATAATTCTGGCAAATGAAATGTAAAATCATTTCATGTAGGCCGAAAGAGAATTTTAGTAAGCAAGCTGATAGAGGCAGAGCAGTTAGTTCTAAAAAAATTTTTTCAACACCAGAAATAAAAAAAGTAGTGAGATTGCTGTACCAGAGATTCTCTGAGGAATAAGTCAGAGGAACTGTCTTCAGATGAAACTTCATTAAAAACAAAGAGTAAGAGATTCTCAAGAACAAGCAGTCTTCCCTCAAGAATTTTAAAGGAACTAAAATGTGAAATTGCTGAGCTGTAGTGTGAGACCATCTAATGCTCATATCTACTTTACTTTTTAGTAGAATAGCTATTATTACATTTGGCACGTTTTTATAAGGCATTTAACTTATGTGTCTGAAAAGTAGAGATTAGTAAGTCAGTTTGACTTTTGGTGCTGCTTGTAATAAAAAATAAAATAACCCAAAGTGGTGAGCAGGTAAACAAAAGCAATACTTGGAAAAGCAATGAAGCCTTTTGCAGAGGGAAATCTGTCTAACAAGTAGTTTTGAGAAAGGTCGTATGAAATGCTTGAAAGGCAAGGGGAAAAGGATTGATGGAGACTTAGGAGTATTACATATGGAATGCTGGATCACATTTCTGGTCACTCATGTTCAGAATATCCGGAAATTATCCGGCAAAGAGAATGAACAATGAGATCATGAAGTAGTGTATAAGGATCCCAAGGCACTGAGTGACTAACATTAATTTTCATGTCATGAAGTGCAAAATGACAGTAACTACATATACGCAGAATCATAAACTCAATTGGTTTTTTTGCCACCTGGAAGATAACTATGGTTATTGATACAGTTTTCTGAATCAGTTCTATATTCAGCAACAGTCAAAAAGTTGCATAAAAATTGTTGAAGAAGAACTAAAGGAAAAATATTATTGGTGTGGGAATCTGAATTGCACTTCCACAATGTCCAGTGCTAAAACACAGCATTTAAGTTTAGAAAGGGTCTGCTAGAAGTACAGAGAAAGAAAGCAAGACTAGGTGAAGCTACAGACAAACTTCCCTGCAAGAAAAGTTTTGTTCTCTTTAGTCTGTGATCTTGGGAAAGGGCTGGCTAAACAGAGCATATGAAATCATCAAGGGAAATAGGGAAGGTGAGCAAAGAATGTTAATATTTTAGATGATTCATAGTCAGCTCTCAGTATGTCACACTGAGTTGTGAAGCTTTGTTGTGAGATGTCAAAGACGGAAAGCTTAAATGGTTTCAAAAAGCAACTGGGATCAACCTGTGAGTTTCTTTGTCAGTGACTATTAAACGTGATTATATGGGTGAAATATGGGGCTGAGAAGTTTTAAGAACTTCCTGATTACTGAATTACACAATGAAAGGTGTGTCAAAAAAAAATTCTGTAAATGCTATTTATGTTATGCTACTGGAGACACACTAGCAAACTGGATGGACTTTTAGTCTGCCTGGACAGATCTGAAGGCTCGGACAAAAGAGTTTGTGTCATAATTTAAGGCAAAAAAACCCCAAAGTGTAACTTTTAGACTGTACGTCTCATCAGATACAAAAGTGAATTAAAATGTTTGTAGCATCATTTTGTATTTTGCTTTAATGGACAGATAGTTAATTGTGATTTTGAGGAAAACTCTGATCTTGACTATGGGAGGCTCTACAGGAAAATTAAGTTTATTAAAAAAACTTCATAACCTATTGGTAGGGCTTATATTTTAATGCTACAGAAGCTCTGGATTCTCAGGAAGTGATTAAAACTAGGGAGATTTGATGTGTCTTATTTTTTGCCCACTTACCAGAGAATAAAAGTTGCAAATATTAATTTCCATTAATAGTATCTTACTTGAGCAGTGCAGAGCACCTGACCCTGCTTCCTCCTTAAAAGCTCACCATTTACTTCTACGGTTTCACAAAGAAGTCGAACTGCTTGGGTTGCACCAAAACCAAATGCGCCTTTTCTCTTTGTAGAGAAGTCTCTTTTGTTTCTCGTTATGCATTGTATTATCATTGAGGCATATTGACAGTGGGAAATTTGCACTTCAGGGCTTGGAGACCTCGTTTGGTACACCTATTTTTTAATAAAACTAGATTCACAAAGTAGTTTAAAGATAAAATGTCGGATGGCATGCAGTCGACTGAATTTAGAGTCTGTTTTTTATGGATTCCTTCTCATTTTGCCTTGTATTGAAGATTCAGTGAAAGGTCAAATTGAAATCCACCCGCAGAGTGTAATGTGTTCAAGAAAATGTCATAAAAGCCTGGAAGTGGGAGAAAGAAGTTTAACCTGCTAAACAGAAGTGTCATCTGACTTAATATAGATGACGCAGTTTTGCTCTGCCTCCACCCTGTATAAGAAGGTTGAAAGAGAGGAACTCAGCTGGTGAGTCTCAGGGATCCCATGTACGGGGCTGCCCAGCTTAATGCTGGGGTACCCCGGCATTGCTGCCTCCCTTGAAAGGAAGCAAAGAAAGAAGCCATGTGCAGCAGTCTCTGTTAAATGCTGTAGAAGATTTATACTGCTAAGAAAATAAGAATTTTCTCTTATTTGTTAAATGAAAGGAAGACGAGTAACATGGAGGGGAGAGCAGACTCTGAGTAAAGCTACACTGCAAATGAATGTTTATGCCATCAGGTGCATATTTTAGATAAAGATGTGTGATTTGTGGCTTTAAGTTTCTTGACCTCCTTATCTACACCTTTCAATTTCAAGAATTTTTGAGAACTACAGAAAAAGACAGTTTTCTGTCAGCAACTATAGGAAAAAAAAAAGATGGGTTTGACCTGATACAAGTAGATGATATATGTAGATTGGATATCTTTGCATGTTTATCTGTCTTGGTATTTTAATTTTCACTCACAAACATTACTGCATGTTATGCCATTTTAATGTTACCCTTTAATAACACAATAAAATTACTAGCAAAATGTAGAAATTAAATACATTTAAACACAGTTGAACTGAGCTATGTGAATAAGGGTGAAAATATCGAAGAAAAACAGTGAGCAGAAGTGTTTCGATGTAATGAATTCTTCTGCATTAGGCATATGTGAGTTCATTCAGCATCTTTATGAAAAAAACAATTCAACCATTTGTGGTGGATTGACCCTGGCTGGAGTTCAGGTACCCACCACAGCTGCACTATCACTCCCCTCCTTAACTGGACAGGGGAGAAGTAGTATAACAAAAGGCTCGTGGTTCAAAATAAGGACAGGGAGAGATTGTTCACCAACTACCATCACAGGCAAAACAGACTAAACTTAAAGAGGAATTAATTTAATTTATTACCAGGCAAAACATAGAGTAGAGCAATGAGAAATAAAACTAAATTTCAAAACACCTCCCCCCACCCCTTCCTTCTTCCTGGGCTTAACTTCACTCCTGATTTCTCCCTGCTCCCTCCTGTAGTGGCACAGGGGGACGGGGACTGGGGTTATGGTCAGCTGATCACATGTTGTTTCTGCCACTCCTTCCTCCTCAAGGGGAGGACTCCTCACACTCTTGCCCTGCTCCAGCGTGAGGCCCTTCTCATGGGAGGCAGTCCTCCACCAACTTGTCCAATGCGAGTCCTTCCCATGGGCTGCAGTTCACCAACTGCTCCACCGTGGGTCCCTTTCACAGGGTGAAGACCTTCAGGAGCAGACTGCTCCAGCGTGAGTCCTCCACGGGGTCACAAGTCCTGCCAGCAAACCTGCTCCAGTGTGGGCTCCTCTCTCTATGGGGCCACAGGTCCTGCCAGGAGCCTGCTCCAGTGCAGGCTTCCCACAGGGTCACACCCTCCTTCAGATGTCTCCACCTGCTCCAGCATGGCATCCTCCACTAGTAGCAGAATCCCTGCTCCCCATCATCCTTCTTCCACAGGCTGCAGGTGGAATTTCTACACCCCATCCATGGGCTACATGGGGACAGCCTGCCTCACCACGGTCTTCTCCATGGGCTGCAGGGGAATCTGTGCTGTGGTGTCTGGAGCATCTCCTCCCCCTCCTTTTTCCTTGGTGCCTGCAAAGTTTCTCACATCTTCTCACTCCTCTCTCTGGCTGCAAAAGCTCCCCAGATTGGTTTTTGCAGGTTTTTTTTTTTCCTTCTTATCTACGTTATCCCAGAGGTGCTACTGCTGTCACTGATGGACTCAGCCTTGGCTGGTAGCAGGTCCATCTTGGAGCTGGCTAGCATTGGCTCTATCAGACATAGGAGATGCTTCTAGCAGCTTCTTGCAGAAGCCACCCCTGTGCTTCCCCCCACCCCCTGCCTACCAAAACCATCATGTTGAAAAAGGGTCACTTCAAACAAACAAACTATTTGGAAAGGAAAAAACAGGCCCCCTGCTCTTTTCCTTGAAAAATATACTTTATCTGCCTGAGTAACTTTTCATTTGGTTTGAGGTTGTTTTCTAATAATTTAATTAATGACTTGTTACCATCTATGATTTTGTTTTGTACTATTGGAGTGATAAGATTGGTTTAAGTAGCAGAATTTTTCTATTATCTGTTTGTGTATGTGGGAGAAATTTTAATAATACAGGCTTGATTTATGGCGTGCACAGATCATGGATTAATGTAAAACAGTGGAGAGGGCTTGAAAAAAGGAGGTTTCATCATATTTGTCACATAGATTAAGTGGAGAAAGGAATGGTCATGGTTGTAGGAGAATTTTTTCAGGTTGGTGTAAAGGCTGATGAGGTGAAAGTGGATACAAAGACAAGAATGTTCAGCAACCGTTGGCCCAAAAAACACACTGGTATCTTCACATGTGCAACAAGCACTTGAAAGCAGGCTTACAAAATTCCAACAATGAAAGAAAGGTTCTGTGTATTTTAGATAAATATTTTTCAGGGCCTTTCTAAAACTGTGGGTGATGTTATAATCAACAATCACTGTTAGCTGAAGAAATCTCTCGCTTCATTTTGCTTGCCAAACCTGAAGCTGTTTGATTAGATTGGTAGCTGGATAAAAGTTTCCTTTCTTGTGTTTGTACTTTGCATCTGCCTCAACAGCAGAGAATGAGCAGAAGGCAGGAAATTACTTCCTTTTGTCCTCACCTTCCCACAGGACTCCAGTGGGAGGAAGAGACAGGGAATTAGTTTGGATTCACATCTTCCATTTTTGTGCATTTATTGCAGTTAGGAGATGATTTAAAGATTTATAGTAGTGAGTGCAAGCACAGAATTACGAAGTTACTATTTGCTAATATATTGTAAATACAGTATTTTGATTGGAGGTTATTTATAGGCAATACAAAAAAGCAAAAAAGTTTTAGAAAGGTGGGTGGAGGAACATGATCGGAGATATTAAAGAATTCTGTGAAAAGTAATCTAAACTTGGAAGACAGAATGAGAAAAGCGCTCAAAATACTCCATAGTGATCCAGAGGATTACAAATATTTCCTCCTTCTGGCATTTGCAAAACAATGCACGGAAGGTGGTGACAAGTGTTACACAATTTTAAGTTGAATGCATTAATTTGAAATGTGCATTTAGAGATGCTCTGTAGTATACCCATGGCATGTTAACCTTGTCACTTCTCATTCTTTTACATGTACACTGCATATATAAAAATTATATATTGTGTATATGTCAATGGATTATGATCTTGGCAAAATGGTGACACATAAGCATGTTTCAGTACCCATGTATAGTTCCACTAATATTTCCTGAAAGAATCTGTGTATGGATTTTAGCAATATACTTTTTCATCCATCTTTTAATATTTATTTTTCACCAGGAGAATTTGCCAAACCTATTCAATACCACAGTGGTAAACTCGGTTCTCAGTTGTTGTGTAGCAATAAATTCTATGAAGATTTAAAAAATCGTGTTCTAAATGGACTTACTCCTAAGTGTATTTCTGCAGCTTCTTAGGTCACATTTTAAATACTGTCCCTCGTTAATACATACAACTGAGACTTAACAATTAACATAGTCCCTTAAACAAATACTGTCCTTGTATGATCATAATTAAGTGCGGCTGCTTTTTTGGTTTTTTGTACTTCAAGTAATTCACTCTCTTTTATTTGGTAAAGTCTTGCAGTGAGAGAATTTCTTTGTCTGGATGATCCTCCGGGTCCTTTTGACAGTCTAGAAGAGAGCAGGGTAAGTGCTATGCAACATAATAAAAGCAGAATGCAAAAGGCAGAATGTTAGAATATTGTCCAATCTGCTGAATGGTATGGATTGAAACACTTCTGTCACAAAAGTTCACAAATGGATTTCTAAAACTGACACGGTCTGATTATTTGCACACACTGATAATCTTTGATTGCTGTACTTCATCCCTGTCCCAAGATAAAATCTTCCTTTTTTGCCTTTTATGAGCAGTAAACAAAATTTGAGTGTAAGGCAACTGCTGAATAGAAGGAAAGTTGTGTAGGTTTAAATTCAACGCGTTGTCACAATTTGTACAGGTGACTTCAGGTCTTGCAGTAAAATTTTTCTTGCTATGAAATGTAATGAAAAGATTATTTCCGACCACCAAAAATAGTGTTCATTCAGCTAACTGTGTAATGTCAAGTAGTGGTGTAAACCAGCAACCTTTCATCATGCATATGAGCACATTGAACAAATAATGCTGCATACTGCAGCCTGTTTTATTCAAAGTAAGTTTCACTGGCATGCAGAGGCTGTACGAGATCTGTCTAGAACAGATGATCTTAGTTTTCTTGCTTTATAGAATAAAAGTAGGTATTGAAATTGCACATACATTGTTAATACTGTGTAAGTGATGTTCTTGAACTAAATTTATATTTACCAGGTTATTTTGCATGTAAGTGGGAGTGCCTTGGCTCTTGTTACATTACTATGTACATCTGAAGGATTTGGTATGTGTTTTTGTGTTACGAGCTTATATTTGATTTCTGTAGAATCGCTTTTCATTATAGCTATTTAAGTTGCAAATTAATAAAAATTACAACAATTATTCAGTTAATTAAGAAATTTAAGTGCCTTCTTCATAGAGCTTTGATCATGTGTACTGTGGTGAAGTTTCAGGGTTATGGTCTTCCTATACAGGAATTCCACTGTAGGAAGTTAACCAGACTGTTTAAATATCTGTGCTGATGTATTTTTAGCTATTAACCATTTCTGTAAAGTTGTTAGTCAGCTGTCCTAAAATTCTGGTCTCCAGTGGATACCCCACCTTATTACAGAGTGGTTGAAACTGGAAGGAACCTGTGATCATCTAGTTTAGCCCTCCTGCTCAAGCACGGTCAACTACTTCAGGTTGCCCAGGACCATGTCCAGTCAGGTTTTGAATATTCTACAGAGGAGACTTAACAACCTCTGTGCAACCTCTCTGTGCAACTTGCTCCAGTGTTTGATCACCATCACAGTAAAAAGTGTTCTTGTGTATTCAGATTGGATTTCCTGGTTTTTAATTTGTGCCCATTGTCTCCTGTCCTGTCAGTGAGCACCACAGAAAAGAATCTGGGTCCCTCTTCTTCATTCCCTCCCATCAGGTATTTATACGATCACCTCCAGTCTTCTCTTTTCCAGACTGAAGAGTGCCAGCTCTCATGCTTTTCTCATATGAAGGATGCTCAAGTCCCTTAATTAACTTTCATTATGATATTTGAATAATGAGACCTGGGGTCCTGGTGGACAATAAGCTGGAGATCAGCCAGTTCCCACAGCACTGACACGTGCAACCTGTCAGGCCCCATGGACTTAACCTGTGTCCAGTCTGTTTTAAGTGGTCCTCAACCTGGTCCTCCTCCACTGAGGGTAAGTTTGTCTTGCCCTTCCTTGTCTTTGCCTCTGGTTGCAGAGGTCTGGGATTCCTGAAGACTGGTCTTACGAGTTAAGATGGGCAAAGATGGCATCGAGTAACAGTGTGATTTGTCGTAAGTTCCCCCACTCCATTCAGCTGTAGGTACTTGGTTTCCCTAGTCCTCCTTTTGTTGATTATGTACTTGTAGAATACATTCCTGTTTCCTTTCATATGCCTTGCCGGATTCAGCACCCAGTTGGCCTTCACCTTCTTCACCCTGTCTCTGTAAAATCAGACAGCAGCCCTATACTCCTCCTGGGTCACCTATCTTTGTTGCCACCACTAGTGCACTTGCTTTTTATGTCTGAGTTCAGCTAGGAGTCCCTTGCTCATCCATATCTGTGCTTGACTTCCTACTTGTTGAGCTGGACCTTTATTGAGCTTGAAGGTGGTGATCCTTGAATATTAGATAGCTGTCCTGGACTGATCTTCTCTCCAAGGCGGTTTCCCCTGGATACTTTCTTCTTCTTGCGGCAGGGTGGCTGGAAAGCTGTGCAGAGGAAAAGGATCTGGGGGTGTTGGTTGACACTCACCTGGACACGAGCTGGCAGTGTGCCCAGGTGGCCAAGAAGGCCAACGGCATCCTGGCCTGTATCGGGAATAGTGCAGCCAGCAGGAGCAGGGAGGTGATCGTCCCCCTGTACTCAGCCCTGGTGAGGCCACACCTCGAGTACTGTGTCCAGTTTTGGGCCCCTCACCACAAGAAAGACATCGAGGCCCTGGAGCGTGTCCAGAGAAGGGCAACGAGGCTGGTGAAGAGTCTGGAGCAGAAGTCTTCTGAGGAGCAGCTGAGGGAACTGGGGTTGTTTAGCCTGGTGAAGAGGAGGCTCAGGGGAGACCTTATTGCCCTCTACAACTACCTGAAAGGAAGTTGTGGTGAGCTGGGGGTTGGCCTCTTCTTGCAGATAACTAGCAATAGGACAAGAGGAAATGGCCACAAGTTGCACCAGGGGAGGTTTAGGTTGGAGATTAGAAGTTTCTTCTCAGAAGGAGTGGTCAGGCATTGGAACAGGTTGCCCAGGGAGGTGGTGGAGTGACTGTCCCTGGGTGTGTTTAAAAAAAGGTTAGATGTGGTACTTAGGAACATGATTTAGTGGGTAATAGGTGGTGGGGGGATGGTTGGACTAGATGATCCTTGAGGTCTTTTCCAACCTTAATGATTCTATGATTTTTCAGAAGCAGATTTCTGAAGAGATTGAAGTCTGCTCACCTGAAATCCATAGCTGTGGTCCTGATTTTTGCCCTGCTCCTGCCTGTTAGGATTCTGAACTCCTACATATCAGAGAGCATCTATATCCATCCCTCAGCTGTTTTTTTCCTGAACAGTGCCAAACTACAGGACAAACGCTGTGGTTCAAGTACTAATTACTGGAGTTCATTTTTAAAGGTATCTCAAAAATCACTTCTGTTTCACCTTACTGTTGTCATACAAAGCGTTGCATAAAAAAAATAATCTTCTATTACTGTTTTCCTGATGGTGGAAAATATGGATATATTCTATTTGGTTTATGTCTATTCCCTTATGCCAGTTCAAGACTTGGCAAAACATTTATCTTTTTGGGGAGGGGTACAGGTGCCTCACCTACTAGAAACTGATTAGGTCTTACAGAATTTTACAGGCCTACAGAAATGTAGGCAAAATAGTCACTAAAGCAATCTTTTCTGTCATATCCTTGGTAATTGTTTCCACAAATCCTTTCCCAGCCATCAGGGTTTCACAATCCACTGAAGAAGGAAGCGAAGCTCTCTTCCAGCTGGCCTAGTTCTGTTGCCTTTTCAGAATTTAGAGGGAAAATGGATCCCACCTGAGTATTGGAAGGTACCAAATTTCAGGTGTCCAGCTTTTCAAGGAGCAAGATATCTCATTACACACAATTCCCTGATAGGTCTTTCTCAGCGTCGATCCACCCTTCTGCTATTACGGCATCCTTCAGAATACATTGGCACTGTCCTGTGCAGTTGCAAGCTGTGACTTCCTTTCCTTGGGCAGCTGATACAGATTGCAGCTAGTGCTGAGTTTTTCCAAAAGACTTTGTGCAGTTGTCGCGTAGGATGGTGAAACACTTCACAACACCTGTGGAATATTTTTAGTTATTCTGTGAATAGGGAAACTTGTATTTGCATAAACCTAAAGGTAGAAATAATAGAACTTAATTATATTCTTAAGGAAATAATGGCCAGTTTTCAATTAGGGCACCAGCAGCCCTGAGCAGTTTTACAAAATACCCTAGAATTCCCTTGATTGACTTGGGTGAAACAGGATGCCTGCTTAACTGGAACGATTGCGAAAGCAATCACTAAAAACGCCGTGTGAGGAATGAATTGCATGCCACGTGTTTCCGGCTCTAGTAGATGTGAATAAAGCTGTGACTTAACTGATGATTGGTCTTCAGTGTCTGTCAACCAAGTTTGCTATCTGAGTCAATAAAATAAATTAAAACTCAGTGCCAAAAAAAAGAAAAGGTTATTGGATTGAAAAGCACTGCGTTTGTTTGAATTCTATAATTACAGGAACACTTAGCATTTTAAAGCCGCTGGTAAGTCTGCTTCAATTAAAGCGAAGAGCAGTATCTTCTTGATGTTTGTAGCCTTTTTTTAAAGCTTTAGGAAAAACAGTGCCTTAACAGAATTGTTCTTAACTGAGCTTATAAAATGCTTATATTCAATGGATTCCGTGAATTAGTGGTTAGTTGCGCGTAAAAACAAGCCAAGAAAGTCTCCTACATGGGTTTCTTATTTGGCGAGAACATGTAAATTATTAAATCTGAACTGCCCATTACTGTTGGTCCTCATGCTCTTTCCAGTAATAGATCAGCAGGCTCTGTGCCAGCGCTTCTGTCCCCTCCTGCATTCAGTGGGTACTGCGTTATACGCTGGCTCTTCACATTAAGGCTTGAGATTGCTCACTGTCAGATTCATCAGGGCGTACTATATGGACACGTCATGCTCAGCGGAGTAACACAACATACACATGGAGTGTTCTCGGCCTTTCATTAAACTTTTTCAAAATGTTTTTGTGTTGGTCTGACTCTCGTGATTATCGTAGTTGTAACAGCCATTTGGTGCAAAACTGTACAACTTTGTCTTCATCCTGGGTAAAGGAAGAAGATGCACTTTATTCCCAGGATACTACAAATACTTGGATAATTAGATACTTCGAAATTGACTTGCAAGTCACATGAAAGCAAAGCTTATGTGAAGGGAAAGGGGAGTAGGGAGTTCAGCTGATGTTCCACATAGGCGAAAAGCTTCAAAATTAGGGACTGCACATCAAAAGAGAGGAACTTCTTTGTAAAGTCTCTTGTGAGACAAATGCTGCAATAAAGTATTTGCACTGTAGTTTAGTTTAAGTGCTCAAAGCAAAGTGGCATTGTTTTATTAAGGACAGAACTTTTCTTTACGTTTATGTATCTATAGTAATCAATACAAAGAAAATCAGCTACAATTCTGTTACAGGTTGATACTTCTAAAAGAGAAATCAGTAGAGGCAGTCCGCTGAAGTTACATGCAGGATGCTCTTAAATTTGTCTTTTAGGCTTTCTGTGAAACTCTGGAGGAAACGAATTACCGCCTACAAAAAGAACTGCTTGAAAAACAAAGGGAGGTTGAATCGCTGAAGAAATTGTTAAGTGAAAAGCAACTTCATATAGATGCTATTGAAAGAAGAATTAGGTATGTAGAAACTTTATGGGGTTTTAGGAGTTTGCGTAAAGGCATTTTCTCTATAGTCATAAGCACCAGTTTAACTGTGTTCTTGGAAACAATTTTCCCCACATAAGCACACACAAAGCAATATTTTCAGTAGGCTTTTTCTCATACGCTAGCTAAAAAGCTGTTGTTTAGTACAAATGACTGAGAAACTGTTGTCCCATCTTTTTCCTTCTAAAGTGACTGTGATTACATTTCCTCATCCTTTAAATCCTGTAAAGATAAGGCAAAGATTGTTTTCTGCTTTTGAAATGTTGGAGATGTGAAATACCCTGCTAGAGATGAGAGCAGTGGGGAAAACTGCCTTGAGTTCTAAAATTCCACCAGTATTAAAATCTTTTGATTTGACCAAGTGATTATATGTCTGTATTAATGTCTTTTAACTTTGTTCTGCATTGCCTGGAATGATGCCACAGATCATCCATTTAACTCTCAGGAAAAAAAATGGCAGAGTTTGGCTACTCAGTGTCCCGTTAGACCTGCTGAGTCAGTCACTGCGGGATTTCCTTGGCAAGGGAGCACATTCCCATGGTCCCTGCAGAAGTTCTTTTAATGCTGCTTGGGTTGTTGAGTCTAGGATATCCAGGCTGACTAACAGATCACATCTTTGGATATGAGGCTTACGTGAACTATGTTTGGAAAAGGATTTAAATGGAATTATTGTGGCTTATTGAAAATTATGATCTGAATACCATGTTCAGTTTCTCACTTACTCCTGGAGGCAAGTAATTACATTTGAAAGGTGCTTTCCCTGTTTGACATGGAAGTTCTGACTGCTGCTGGCTTAAATGGTGAAATAGCCAATAAAATTAAATAATTTGCATTTGGCTAAAACATGATGATAGGAAATTCTGTGTGACTAAAAATAACATTAGAAGGCAGGAGTAGCAAAAAGGGTTTTGTTTTTTGGTTTGGTTTTTTTTTTTTGTGGTTTCTCTGAAGGTAGGTTTTTGGTTTGTTTTTTTAAACACAAACACCCTCCCACTTTCCCAGACACTTAAAATTATTGAAAGTCAGCCAAGTAGTATCTGAAGTCTTAATGGAAAATAACTACTATGATTTTTAGTTGTAAAAGTTATGAAATAAACCTGTGACCTCATTTAAGAAATTCAGCTTGTCTGATGGGAACTGAACACTAAAGAAATGGGTCTGTCTTTGGCCTTATTGAAGTGCAATTTTGATCTTATGGCCCAACAAGAATTAAGCACCTTCTGCCTTTACGCTCTAAAGGCCAGGTACTTAGAATGTATGTGAGTAGGAGGGGACAGTTGGAACAAGGCATCAAGCTTGAAGGCCTTTACATGTTATGCTGGATTTGGCCCAAACATAGCCCAATAATCATGTTAGAGAATACTGCTGAAGTATGACTTAAACTGTGTGCATTAAAATAAAACTATAGAAACAACAGTAGTTTAAATTTAAAAAGACAGTGAAATGTCATAGTATCGCTTTCAACACAAAATTGGTACGTTTTCCACACAGAGCAATACTTTGCAAACAAGTTGGAGGGGTTTTTTTAGAATTTTACATGACCATGTTCCCATTTTTAGCCAGGCTAGTCAGACTGCCAACTCATGTTCCAGTTAAGAAAAAAATTATTACCTGTCTCTCTTTTATGAATGGGACAATGTCCTGCTCTGAAAGTTAATATGTGACTCTAAAGTCACAGCAAGAAACTTGGCAAACAATTGAAGAAATCATTTTATCATCCTGGCAGTCTTCCTTCTGACTATGTTTTGGTTATAATCCTTCTGCCATTTAGGCAAGATGTATGTGGCTTAGATCATCTGCTTGTAATTTCTTACCTGAAGTCATAATCACACCTCTGGCACTTGAATTTTGTAAAGCTACTAAATTGTAATGCAACCAGAGGATTGAATTTACTTTAGGAACAAGCAGCTGGAGCAAATGAACTGTTTCAATAGCTATGCAGTGCAAGCCCTGTGTTTCTGTCATAATAAAAGCAATGGGGCACGTAAGAGAGAGATTGATAGGTTCCCAGAAACTGCTCTTCAGTGATGCATGTTTGCTGTATGGATTGGTGGTACTCTGTTCTTATTTGTTGTAGGGATTTGTCTTTAGGAAAAATGACTCGTCAGATGTCAGGAGAAGAAAGTGAGTGCAGTGGTGAGGTGGAGTCTTCTGCAGTAGAAGCAGACCAGGGTACCCTGGGTGAGGACAGCTGGTAAGTACTATTATTTTACTTAAAATAAGCTTTAGTTTTTCTTAAAGTCTTTTTTTTTTTAAAGCTTGGTCTTGTATAAATTCTGAACAGCTGAGGCATTCAGCATTTTATTGCACCTCTCTGTAGTTATCCCATGTTTCCTAAAGGCCCTCAAGACAGATAATTTTAGATCCAGAATAAGCAATAAGTTGAACAAGCTTTGTAAATGTTCTGTGGATTGCAGGCATAAAATGACTATGGAGAATCAGATTAGTTTCTGTTTGACAAAGCTTATTGATCTGTTGTTGCAGCTCAGATAAAGAGAACCACGAGGCGTGCTGGAGTGGCTCTTTGGCTGGAAGTTCTGTGCCAGAAATTGAAGTCGCTGAAGTAGCGTATACCGCTGAGGAGGAAGATCAGTAGCAGCTGCTGTTACCTGGGAAAGGTTCACGTTTGGGATGTACGCTGTGGGTCGGGGCGTATAGTAGCCGTGAAGAATTGCAAAGAGCAAGAATGCACATATTGAATGTTTACATAAATCCTTACAAATTATTAACGTAAGAAGTATACCCAGTGCTGCTTTGATTTCAGTTTTTATCTAGCCTTTATATATTTAATATATTAAAGTCTAATGAGGGCTAAAATCAGCTGAAGTTTAGATAGTGTACATACACAACTTGGCTGACTTTCCTAGCGGAGTGACAAAAACTTCCGACACATCTAACGAGCATGTCATATGTTGCCACTGACGTGATGCATTTGATGTGTTCATCTGTTTGGTATTTGTGTTTTCATATTCGTATAGCCATAAATTAATGCTTGTTGAAGTAAAAATGGACTCATCTTACATTTAATAAGAGTGTAGAATGTGTTGGTTTTAAATCCGAAAGTTGAAGAATATTTCTCTGGAAATTTTAATGCAATGCAATAGGATAACTTACAGTACCGAGAGAAAAGTACTTACCAAATGGGATTATAGTTGAACATTTTTTTAAAAACGGTCATTTTTGCTGAAGGAACTAATACGAGACCCCCCCAAAACACTGTGTATTTTCATCCCAAAATAACATGCTGTAATACTTTTTGTTTGGTAATGCTGCTTTTAAAATCTGGGATACCTTTGCTATATACCCATGTAACAATAAAATCGGTGAGTTTGCCTTTTACTTGGAACACTACCTCTTACCATCTTGCTAATACATTCACGTTTGTTTAAAAATATTCCAGATTATATGGAGATGACTGAAAGACTTGTAAAGAAGCCATATTTTTTTCCCGCACAGTGCATAACTAGATTGAATCTGGTTGCAGTGTATTTTTGTTTCAATATATCGTACACATGGAGATATTGCTACATGTGTTCTATAGCCTATTTTTCTGGATGTATTAAGACAGGAGATGATGCACTTTATAATTAAGACTCCATTGTGCCAAGTTCAGTTGGCTAATTGGTTGAGAAAGGGGAGTTGCAGGGAGAGGATTATGTAGTGCCTTTTTGTATTTTACTTGTTCATTACGGCAGAATTTTGTTACAGTGCTCTGGGTCAGCTCTGTGGAATCTTTGATGCAGTTTGTTTCTGTTCCTATTTACTGAAAGTGCCTTGTTTTATTCTGCATTTCCAATAGGAAGAATGCCATTTTGTTTTAATCATCATCTTTTTTTTTTTTCTTGCCCTACACCACCCACCTCGTTGTTTAATGTTGTCAATATGCAGTGTCTTTGTGCTGGCGTTTTCAAAGGGAGCTTTGTACTACAGGCTGTGCGTGCATTGACCTTTATGCAGAACTGTATAAACCTTCCTGGTGAAATAAAACTGTGGACAAAACACCTGCCTTCTCTTTTCCATTGTAGAAAAAAATGTTCAATGCCTTGTCTAGTAAAAGGATTAAAATACAATTAGAAAGAGACATTTCTTACCTCAGTGATGTTCTACAGTTACTCAACCTTTGGTCTGAGTTCTGTTTGTACCAAAAATTGCCTGCCTGCAAATGAGTGAGAATTCTGTTAACAAGACACCAGAAAACTTACTGTACTTCTGTTGAGGATTAAAATAAAAAAGGAACTGATGTTTTTATATTTTACATGAATCCTCATAGACTTTGAGTGAACTCAATAAAGTTTTGACACCTTATTGAAAATACATGTTATCTTTCGTCAGATGTCATATTTCAAAAAAAAGGTTGAACTGTCTATGTTGCAACAGTGTTAGAGTTGTAAACTTAAGCTTTCAAAGTGTTGAAAAGGCGCTTTGGTCATACGTGGTAGGAATTGCTCAGGTTCTTCAGGTAAATCTGCAGATCTGGTCACGGAAGGAAGTTACAATTCTGTGTAAGAGGGCAAAGGAATGGAAATTTCTTGTGCTCTGTCCTCAAGGTTTATGAGATTTTGCTGACCCAAAATATTTTAGTATCACATGAATAGACATTTTTGTTTAGAGATAATTCCTTTTTAATTAAACTGAGCTAAAAAATGTGAACTTGTTCAGCAGCCATGTGGCATCCCTGGGCCTGCGTGGCTGGTTACGGACCGGTTACCCAGTGAGGGCTGTGCGAAATGTGGGCTGTACGGCCCGTGGGGACCTCGAACGGCCGCAGCCAAGTGCTTTCCAAGTCTGTCCCACACAGTTTTTTCCTAGTGCGCTTGCTTCCATTCAGGCACAGTTTTCCACCCATTTCCTTCTCAATTCACGCACAGAAAAAGCCACCTTTCAATTACTTCATTCATGAGAAGCCGACAGTGGGATTCTGTGCTCTTCGCCGTGAGCAGAAGGGTGTTCGATCTGGCATCGCAGTGGAGTGACTGTCACAGGAATTGCAACCGGTAACGCTTTGGTCTTTTCTGTTGCAGTCAAATCGTTCCAAAGGTAATTGTCTGAATATGGTGATCTTGGAGGCCTTTTCCGACCCTAAAGATTCTCTGATTCTATAAATGGTTCAGCCACTGGTTCACAGTGGGGTTTTTCCCCATAGTCTTAGACTTTAATACATTGTACCCAGCTTAATCTTACAGGGGTTTTGCTTTTTATTTTTAATACTATATCTGAACTTTAATAATCCTGCAGGAATTTTTTTAGCCTCCCAAGCACTTGCAGCCTACCCCCGCCTCTTCTTGATTTGTACGCTCCTAAATCAATTAAAGTGCTGACTAGGCCTGAACCAAGAATGAGTCCAAAAAAACCTCCCACTCCATACCTTTCCCACTGTGACAACCATTAACTACTGAGACTATAATAGTCCCATTGAACTGGCTGAAGGATGGGAGCGAATTCTTCAGTTCACACAACCCCACCTGAGAGTTGCAGGAGTCGCCTGCGCGGTGTCCTTCCCGGCGGTCTGCCGTCCTCATCCCTGGGTGAAGCATCGCTCTTGCTCTGGGGGTCATCGCTGCGGGGAGAAGGGGGCGGTGGAATGCTGCCGTTCTGCCCCGCCTTGGGTTTACTCTGGGCGTCTCACTAGAGCTCTCCGAAGTGTGATGTTTCTCTCTGCTGTTTCTATTCCTTTGTTGAAATGTAGCTATGAAGGAGGAGCAATTCACCTGCCAGAAATTTGCATTTCTAGTAGAACTGATAACAAATACAACTTTTTGTAGGAAGTTTTATGTGGTTTTGTTTGCAGTGTGTTTTTCCCCTGTGCTCTAATACATGCCGGGGGAGGAATTCTGAAGTTGCTGCTGCTGCTGCCTCCCATCAGGGTTTGGTTTTTTTTTAATAAATGTTAAATAACACAAATAAATACTCTGCAGTCATGAATCGGCAAGGAAGGGAAGAATCCTGGGGGAAACTCTCCCTTTATGGAATAGCAGCTCTAGGGGTCTTCTTTCCTATCACTCATTTCTGTATTTCCATTAAATCTTTGTCCCAGAGATCAGAATGTTCAGATTTCCCGACAGATCCAACATTCAGGAGTGTAGTGGTTTCACCTTGGCTAAACGCCAGGTGCCCACCAAGCAGCTCTATCACTCCCCTCCTCAGCAGGGCAGAGAGGGGAGAGGGAAAAAATGAGATGGAAAAACAACTCCAAAGTCGTGGGTTTAGATAAAGGCAGTTTTAATAAGCAAAATCAAGACTCTGCACAGAAGCAAAGCAAAGGAAAACCAAAAGTTTATTCTCTGCTTCCCATCAGCAGGCGATGTCCGGCCACTCCCTGGGAAGCAGGGCTTCAAAACGCGTAGCAGTTGCTCCGGAAGACAAAACGTTGAAAAAAACGAATGCCTTCCGTTCCTGCCCCTCTCCCTCAGCTTCCCATTGCTGAGCAGACGCCATATGGTATGGAATATCCATTTGGCCAGTCTGGGTCAGCTGCCCTGGCTGTGTCCCCTCCCAGGACCTTGCCCACCCCCAGCCTACTGCTGAGGGGTGGAAGAAGGGTTGGAGACACAGCCTTGATGTGTGCCGGCACTGCTTGGCAGTAGCCAAAACACCGGTGTGTTACCAACACCTTGCTGCTACCAATGCACAGCACTGTGGGGGCTGCTACGGGGAAATTAACTCCAGCTCAGCCTGACCCAGTACAAGAACTAGGTATTTTTTTCTAAAATACAGGGCTTATAACCAAACTGCATCCTCACATCCATATTTATTTCTTTGAATTTGGAGACCTGATAATGTAGCTGTCTCCTGAAGAGGAGTCTCTTGAGCAGTTTGTGTTCAGGGTGAGCAGTTGCTGGTACAGACCATTTTTTTGTTCTACATTTTGATTTTTTTATTTTCATCACCTTTTTAATGCATACGATCCGAACTGAAAGACGAGAGTGTGGAAAAGGCAGAGGAGAAAGAGGGGATTGCCTTGTCTGTAGTTTACGCTTGAGGATTTTTTCTGCTTTGAAAGTAAAAATTGTTTCAATCATTTGCTACCCAGAAGCACTTCTCCGCTAAAGGTTAGCTTGCCTTGTGAGTGGTTTAGGTTCTGTGGCATCTTACCCCATGCAGGGACCTCTTCGTCCCAGGTTTCTTCATCCACTGGCATTTCTCTGTAATCACTGCCTGCGCTACTAACCGTTATCCTCGTCTTGTTTCAAAGGGCACCCTTCTGTGCCTGGCCCTCCTCACGTTGTGCATCGCAGGGAAAACCAACCGAGCGAGGGCTTTCCTGAAAGGTTTTCAATCTTCTTCCGAAGTTTGACTTCTCTTCTGGTTCTGATGTGACCAGAAGTTCAGATGTGAGATTCGGACGAGTGGAAAGGTGAGAAAATGCAGTCTTTTATTCAAAACAATGAAAGATTAATGCATCCTTATCTTGTAACAGATACAAATGACAAACTTGTGTCATCCCCCCTTATGAGTAATAGCGACTGTTGGCCATATACATCCTGCTGTGGCTTTATAGGTTGTTCTCCAGTTGGATAGCTTGAGCGTTATACTGGAGTAGGAGATGTTTCTCTTGTAAGTGCTCCTTGGGCTAATGAATTCAGAACCATTCTGGTGGTTATCCCAGTCAGGAAGAGGCTGCCATGAAGTGTGTGTAAGTGTAACCCCACACGTCACATACAAATCATCCTTTCTTCCTTCTGGTGGGCACATTTTAAAGCCCCAAACTGCAGTTTTATCCAGCATCGTCAAAATACAGCGATACTAGGACCGAAGGATCCTCGTTAAGAAGGATCGGCCTGAGTTACACCGAGGCCGCCTGGAGCACAGGAGGTGCACAGGCAGGTTGTTTCTGAAAGACAGGCATTTTTCACTGTCATTTAGAGGTAACAGGGAGGCTAAAGGAGCTCTGCAAATGGCCGAAGTTACCGAGTCCTCGAATTAGTTCTGTGTACTGGATAAATCAGAAAGCCTGATACACATAAGTCATTCTTACTTAACAGATACTGAAAATTTTTAGCATGAAGTCTTTCTGCAGCAGAACAGCACCTGATGCTAAAATGACAAGTCAGGAAAGCAAATCGTTCCAGCTGAACTGGCAAAGCTTCCCTTTCGCTGCTCACACCCTTAACTTCCAGCTGGCAGGCAGCAAAGCACTCCACAACGCATTTGTCTCGCGTGTAACCCGGGTCCTTCCCCTCTGCCTGTCCCTGTCTGTGTGTCTGGGTCTGTCTCACCAAGGACATGAGAGCGTCGGGCTGGGGACCAGCCCAGGCTGGAGTTGTGGCATCGCCTGGAAAGCTCCCAAACGGCAGGCAGGGCAGTGCGGCTCTGGAGAAAGGAGAGTTGGAAGTGGGAGCGGTAAACTGGAGCAATAACTTACTCGCCAAAAATGCTGCCACTGCTAGCCAGAGCTGAACCCTTCAGGTTCAGGAGACAGGAACTTGTGCATCAGAGAAGAGGTTCACCCCCACGGTGCAGAAACCACCAGTGTGGGGCTTCCTGCGGTGTGCACCCTGGCTGGTCGGAGTAGAGCTCCGGCCGAATAAACGGGAGTCTGGGCTCAGCCCCCAGCGCTGGCTGAGTCTCACCCATCTGAAGGGAAGTTAGCAGGTTCTGCACAACCCTCTGGAAACCCTTCCCAAGGATTTCCATCCTACATTTTCTTGGTTTTCAACGCAATCTCCATGGAGACTTCCCCCCCCCCTTTTAAGCTCGTCACGGAGATGTTAAATGCTTGCTGTACTCAGTACTTCTGTGACTCCGGGATCCTGAAGGTGCTCTCCAAATGATGAGTTTGTCCCCAGTAGGTATTGGAGAGGTAGGGATTGTATTTCCCTCTGCTTTGCAAATAGGGAAAATGAGGAAGAGAGCAATTATGTGATTCACCCTAATTGCACAGTACGTCGGCTGGTGCAGTCCTAGTGTTACTGCTGAGCCCCTAGACATGTCAGCAGGTTAAAATTAGATGTTTCGCTGATCCGGTGAGACTCCTGTCTGTATACAGGAACTGCGTCTTGGGATGGCTCGACTGGGTTTCACGTACATGTAGATATCCTCCCTCAGAAATTATGAGCTGCTTCTAGAGTTTATAATACTCCTGTCTTCTACCAGGCCAAACTGAAAACAGTAGGACGTTTGCATTAACGTGGTGGAGAAACAAGCCCCCCCGCTATCTCGACGGCCTCTGGATCGATGCTTTTCACCTCGCAGAAACCACAGCTGCCCCAGCTGTTTGTGGGCCGCAGCGAACCGGGGCTCATCTGTTTGCTTGGCAGTTCACACACGTCTGTCAAGCGCTGCTCACCTGGCAAGGGCCTAATGGGAGAAGGTTGTGCACTGGCCTTTCAAGAGCTCATTACTGGTTTGCATGCTTGAAATAAAAATACATACACACATACACATCGTTTGGGAAGCAACTGCAACATGTGACGAACCTCCTACAGGATCTCTCCTCCCAAATTCCCTGTGGCTCTTTCCAGCTTTTCCGAGCAGTTCTGATAACTGGATCATGGGGTGGATGGTCTGCGCTGTTTATGCCCCTCAGTCCGTGGCATAAACATGGGGGTTACAGAGGTCGCAGATCCACCCTCCTACGGCAGCTGCTTTGTACATTATAGAATAGAATTGTCTTGCCCTGAGAAGTTTATTTTTTCTGCGTTGATGTGCAGCGCTAGTCCAGAAAACTACAGCTTAGCTTGCAGGGTAACATGAGCCCAACAAAACCCACCACGTGATTCCTCTTAGAGCTGGGCAAGGGGACTTGTTTGGGAAGAGGCAGATGAGAAAATGGTTTCATCCTACGAAATCTTTTGCAAAGCATTAAAACCAGCCATTCGGTGAGCTGCTGATGTGTCTGCAGAGGTGGTGTTCCTGCTTATGTGTACAAGAAGAGCCCAGATAAGCCAGCTTGTTGTGGAGATCATGGCTTTTTCATCTCACACCAGTCAGATCTGACTCAATCGTCCTTACTTATATAGGCAATTAAAAAAAATAAGTTGAGAGTGCTGCAAAATTAACGTGCAAACTAATGCCTTGTGAAGGAGTAGTAAACAATGAAAAATGAAGCTCAGCCTTGCTGTGAGCTTGCCTGAGAAACAGAACGTAATCCCTCTTACCTGTCCTTGCTGTAGCCAACCCCTGGCACCCTCTGTGCGGCAGTGAGCGTTGCAGTGCTGACTCTAGAAAACCCCGGGAAGACCAACATCTTTCACTTCTCCAATGACATGAGCTACACAGGACTCATGATCGTCCAAAGGTCAGAGCACAAGATCTCTGCTCTCAACAAAGGAGCAGCTCCGTTCTGCTCCGGTGGAGCAGCTGCTGGCTCAGATTGCAGTTTATTCAGACACAGTATGTGCGCTGGACAGAGTCTCAGTCTACATAAATTAATGTCTCAACTGTTCAGCATTTTCCCCCATCATTTTTTTTTTCTCCTATTGTCTTCTTTGCGAAATAGAACTCTCTGCGTTCAGCCACAAGCAGCTGGTACCACGCAAGATCTGCAGTCAGGTTAATGCTATTACAAACCTTTACCAGAATTTCTTGGTCCGTGCAGGAGGATTTTTTTTTCTAGCGCAGGAAACTGAATCGATGAGACACATTTTGCTGACAGAGCCTGCAAAGCATGGGGAGCTGAAGGTTTTAACCTGAAAAGCACGAGGTGGTCTTTGCTACTAACCGCTGAATCATTACAGCCATAGGAAGGTCACTAGTAACATAATCCAGTTTACTGGTGCATCCGTATGATTTTACTGGTGCATCCTTATGCTGTTTCCACTGTATTTGTTTTATTTTAGCAGAAGTCACCTGAGCCAAAGGCAGCATTTTATTTTACCTGCTCGTGCAACCAGATTTGGTGTTTGCCACGGCCACCATTTCCAGCTGAGCCCAGACACTCGAACAGACTCTTGTTGTGGAAGATCCAAAGGGCTTTTTCTCTCAGGCTCTTGCTTGTGCAGTGTAAAAAGTACATTTGCAAACCATGGTGAAAGAATCCAAGCATTATCTATATGATTTATTTTCCTTATTCTTGATCTTCTTCTATCACGGCTTCCTCTTTCCAGCTTATTCCTCTCCTTCGGGAGGAATATTTTGCAGCACCTTACTTCAAGTACACTTACAGCACCTGGAGGGGATACAGGCACAGTGATACTTCTCCAAGCCTGGTAAAGCTTTTTCTGGCGAGCTGAGTAGGGGACCCTACTTGCACACAGGCACGGTGCTAGAAAAACTGAGGGGGCCACAGAGTCTGTTCCTTCGCGGGCAAAGGGCCCAAACCCAAGGCAGCTCCACTGCGTAGCCAGTCCTGAAAACAGGGCCATGGGCTGAATGCCTCAGTTCAGACTGAATTTGCTTTAACAAATCAGACCTCTCCTTCTTGGCAAAATTACCTTTTAAGATCCAAATCCTCAATAAAAAGTGAGGACACTCGAACATCCTCAACAGCCTCAAAACCAACAGTTGCAACTCCTATAGGCATGTCCCACGCGTTCCCACTGAACCCAAGGCAGCACTGACATTACTGTGTAGAGGAAAAGGACCTGGGAGTGCTGATTGATGCTCGCCTGGACACGAGCGGGCAGTGTGCCCAGGTGGCCAAGAAGGCCAACGGCATCCTGGCCTGTATCAGGAATAGTGCAGCCAGCAGGAACAGGGAGGTGATTGTCCCCCTGTACTCAGCCCTGGTGAGGCCGCACCTCGAGTACTGTGTCCAGTTTTGGGCCCCTCAC
>VWZZ01005409.1:287744-308587 GCA_013399095.1 Psophia crepitans | reverse complement strand
GGGGGGGGGGGGGGGGAGGGCAGCACGTTGTGAAAAGGGTGCTAAACTCGGGGTGGAGAGGGGTCCATGTAAATCCTGTTTGAAGGCACAAAACGCTCCTTGCACACTAGGACAGCATGTTGTTGAAAGCTGCTGTCACACCAACCAGAGATACTGAGAGTCGGTACCTGCGCAGGGTAAGACCACTAGCTCAGACCAATTAGCCTCCCACCTACTTTATTAAATTAGGCTCATTTACAAACTGCAGATCTTCAATTTAGACACGTGTTGCCATTCAAGTCTAGGAAAATCAGGTACCTCCTCTGTGAGACAGCCAGTGAGTGGGTGCCTACGCGGCCCGGCTGCCCTAAACACGGCCTGGGTAACGCCGGCTGGTAAGACAGCACCGGGGGGAAGGGGGCTGGGCCAGGGGGGTGCCCAGGCCGCCCGAGAGGGCGTTTGCCCAAAGCGCATCTTGGTAAAGAGGAAGACGATGATCCAACAGTATTAAACAGCAACCGGGGAATTACCAGGAGACTTTTAGTTGGGAGGTGGTGAAGACCGGCTAAGAAGCAGCACAAGCAGTACGTGAGGATCAGAGGTGTGCGGGAGAAGAGGGGAGCAGGCCCGGCAGTGCCCCTGCCGGACGCTGCCATCCCAGTTACACAAGGAAGTTCGGACATTTCTAGACAGGCATTAACATTTCATAACTATATTGTCTAGCTTTATCTGCTGCACTGCAGATATTGATCCTAAGTGTATAGTTCACCAATGGCCAGTTAATTACATGTTGATAACAACAATAAACCACTTAAACTGTGATCAGTCCCACCAGCCGGGCGGGCTTTCCCGGCGGTGTGGATCTGACCGGACAGTGCCGCACCGGTGGGTCTGTGCAACTGCCTCTGCGATCCGGGCAGATGGGAGAAAATACAACAGCTACGTAAGATTAGGCTGCTGATAGGTGGCGTTTCTTAAGGTGTTCAAGCTAGTCCCTGCTGCTAAGTAGTTTTTGAGAGTAAAGCTTCCTCCTTATGTTTCTAAAAAATTACATAGAATCATGGAATCACAGAATATCCTGAGTTGGAAGGGACCCATAAGGATCATCGAGTCCAACTCCTGGCTCCACACAGGACCAGCCCAATCAGAGCAGATGACTGAGAGCGTTGGCCAGACACTTCTTGAACTCAGTCAGGCTCAGTGCTGTGACCACTTCCCTGGGGAGCCTGTTCCAGTGCCCGACCACCCTCTCGGTAAAGAAACTTTTCCTAATCTCCAATTTAAACCTCCCCTGTTGGAGCTTTGTGCCCTTCCCACGGGTTCTGTCGCTGGTCACCAGAGGGAGGAGATCAGCACCTACCCCTTCGCTCCCCCTTGTGAAGATGCCGTAGGCCGCGATGAGGTCTCCCCTCAGCCTTCTCTCCTCTAGACTGAACAAACCGAAGGACTTCAGCCTCTCCTCATACACCTTCCCCTCTAGACCCTTCACCACCTTGGTTGCCCTCCTTTGGACACTCTCCAATAGCTTTGTCTTTCTTGTACTGTGGTGCCCAAAGTACTCGAGATGAGGCCACACCAGTGCAGTGTAGAGTGGGACAATCACCTCCCTAGACCTGCTGGTAATGCTGTGCTTGATGCTCCCCTGGATAGGGTTGGCCTTCCTGGCAGTCCAGGCACACTGTTGGCTCATGTTCATCTTGGTGTCAACCAAGACCCCCAGACCTGTTTCAGTGTGGCTGCTCTCCAGCGTGTCATCCCCCAGTCTGTGTGTGCAGCCAGGGTTGCCCCTACCCAGGTGCAGAATCCGGCACTTGGTCTTGTTAAACTTCATGTGGTTGGTGATTGCCCAGTTCTCTAATCTGTCCAGGTCTCTCTGCAAGTCCACAGCTCCTCCCAATTTAGTATCATCTGCAAACTTGCTCACAATTCCTTCTAGTCCCACATCGAAGTCATTTATGAAAATGTTAAAAAGAACTGGCCCCAAAATGGAGCCCTGGGGCACCCCACTAGTGACTGGCTGCCAGTCTGATGTAACATCATAAAATAATTTAGGCTCTACATAGACTAGCAGCCCAGAAAGCCAACCATGTCCTGGGCTGCATCAAAAACAGTGTGGCCAGCAGGTCAAGGGAGGGATTCTCCCCCTCTCTTCTGCTCTTCTGAGACCCCACCTGGAGTACTGCGTCCAGCTCTGGGGTCCCCAGTACAGGAAAGACATGGAGCTGCTGAAGCAAGTCCAGAGGAGGGACACAAAGTTGATCAGAGGGCTGGAGCACCTCTTCTATGAAGACAGGCTGAGAGAGTTGGGCTTGTTCAGCGTGGAGAAGGCTCTAGGGAGACCTTAGAGCAGTCTTCCAGTACCTGAATGGGCCTATAGGAAAGCTGGAGAGGGACTGTTTACAAGGGAGTAGTGATAGAACAAAACTGGGTTTAAACTGAAGGAGGGGAGATTTAGATTAGGTATTAGGCAGAAATCCTTTACTGTGAGGGTGGTGAGGCAGTGGAACAGGTTGCCCAGAGAAGCTGTGGAGGCCCCATCCCTGGGAGCATTCAAGGCCAGGTTGGATGGGGCTTTGGCCAACCTGGTCTAGTGTAGGGTGTCCCTGCCCATGGCAGGCAGGTTGGAACTAGATGATCATTGATGTCCCTTCCAACCCAAACCATTCTATGATCATGTAAAACTGATATTTTCCTCATCAGAAATATTGCCCACATATGCCCATCCTCTTCTCCCACCCCCTCAGCCCCCAAGCAGGTATATGCACAGCAGGTACATGTACGTACCAGAACAGTTCCTTGACATTTTGTGATGAAGTCTTTAGGCTTTACAAAGAGGCAAAGACAAGCTGCCCAAGCAATCAAACCTTTTCCAGAGTTACTTACTATAAGGAGATTCTAATGAGATGCATGAAAAATGCATTATTTTGTTTGTTTCGATTCATCCTTGCCTATAGTAATTTTACTTTTTCATGTTTAAAAGAACTGACTGTTCTTCCTTTCATCCAAGACCTGGAAAGTGAAATACGCACATTTCTGAAACAATTAAGAGATCTTCTGGGGGGTGGGGAAAAGAAAAAGATAAAAAGTAGGTATTTTGGACATACTAAAATAAAACAATCTCTTGCAACACAACTGTTCAGTGTCAAGAAACACAGCCCAAACACCATAGCATACACCTTCATCTTTTTTTTTTTTTAAAAAAAAACAAACAAAATCACCTTGGAAGCATTCTTGAATTCTAACCTGATGTTGAAAAACTAATACATAAAAAAAAATGTTTCAAAATGTCCTCATATCCTCTAAAGAGCACTGCATCTTTAATGCCAGTATAAGGAGAGTACTTACAGTTTTGCCTGATAGGAAAATAAATTTAATACAGTCATACAGCACAAATATGACACTAAAATATTTATTTACAGCATATATATATATTACTTCTTTTCAAGTTTTATTAATATATTTTTCCCTCTTGTAAAGCCATGCAGATTAAAACCGTCCAAGCCTGTTGAGAAGAAAACATTCTCAAAATAAATACGAAACAAGAAAGGAAGTCAGCTGCAGTACACCAGCTGCTAACACAGTTCTCTTGTAAAATGTTTCAGTTAATAGAGAGTACATTTACACTAACACGTTGACACTACTGACTCCTGCCAGCTTGCATACTAAGGAGATACCTTCTTCTCATGAAGAGAGACATATGTTCAAAAATGGAAGAGCCATTTGTCCCAGTGCCATCTGAATTTATATAGGAAAGAGCCACTCCCTCACATGAATTAAATTCCAAGACCCCCGTTGCTTCTGAAGAAAACCAGCCATCTCCTGTCTCCCAAACAAATAAGCACTCCAGTTCAGGAGGTCCGTACTGTATTTTGGTTTGTGGGCACAACTGAGTACAAGCTTCACCAACCACACATGTCCTAGCCTGTAAACTGCTAAGGGAGACTCTCCTCCAGAACCACCAGCCACTACATACACGCTTTGAGAGAAGCTCACCTGAATGAGCAGAGGTTTAGTTCGCCCTTCAGAAATTTTGTTCCTAAAGTACTTGGTCTGAAATCAGTAAGCTGAGTCACCTGAAGCTTCCCAGGATCAATACTTGGCCAGAACATTGCTGAAGGTCAGCAGTCAGAGGCTAGCTTGCAAAGGAGGCCTTCCCTAGCATTTTTTCTCCACAGGGCAAAGTTTTTCCACAAAACCAGCAGGTCTGCATTTTCTAAAACAGCCTGAAAATCACTTTAGTTTCAAACTGAAAGCTTAGAGACCTATTTTGGTGAGGTTGTAGAGCACTTTAAGCATGCTAAGTGCTATGTAAGTGCTAAGTATTGGAAAACTACTAACTTGACCAAGAACAGATGCTAGAAGCCAGCTTTTCCAAGCTGAGCACGGGACTATGTTGGCATGGCCTCGCGTTTAGAAACACCAGATGTGTCCACAAGCACACAGCCAGCCTCGCACCGTGATGTGATCGGTGTACGCTAATACTTTCTGTACCCAGTTCAGAGACTTGCATAGACTGCATACTTTGAAAACAGGTTTCCAGTCAAAATGACTAGCAAATTAATCCTAAATAACTCAGAATATTTGTTCTTTTATTAAGCATGCCTGCTTTCAGCTGGCATCTCATCCTGATTTTCAGCAAGCATTAAAACTGAGTAAGATTTTGTTAGTGTTAGGTTTCCTGCTGAGAGTTCAAAATGTATTTTCAAATTTAAGGGAGTTCTTTAATTTCTGTTGTTTGGGGGTTTTTTTTTGTTTGTTTTTAAAATAAAAATTCAATAGTTTCAGACTTTCTATACTCTCAACAGAAAAGGACAATTTTCCTGGTACTTCCAAATTTTGGGACAGAATTAACACACTCTTTTTTCCAGTAGGAAATTTATTCAAAGTGAAGTGGCAAGGCTTGATTCTCCTTTCATATGGAAGCAAACCAAAAGCAATTCCACTACAGGGAATGAGAGAGTCCTGAAAAACTGAATCTCTCCACAAGGTTTCTAAATTTGGGGTTTCATCCATGGAATTCAACTTGAAAGCTTCTGAGCAAGCCAGCATGCCATGTCCAGAAACACGCATTAGATTATGCTTAACCCAAAATCCAGTAAGCTGAAGCCTATTGAAGCTAAACACCCAGCAAATCGCAGGCTAAAACCGCCAGGAGAAGAGTTAGTCGTCTTTTCCCATAGATCTAGAGAAACCAAGTCTCCCACTATCCCTCAAGTGGTTCAGTCATCAGTAAATTTAAATTAACTTCCTAAATCAATGTGACTCTGCTTCCCACATCCCTACGAACTCCACAGTGGTTTACTATTTCCTTGTGATTGACAGCAGGCTACCAGCATAGAGCTTAAGTCTTATTTAACAAAATCTGTGAGTACAAAGCAGCCTTTTTAATTTTTGTTTTGTTTTTGAACAAAAATTTTCCTTTTGTTTTCTCTAGAGTAGTTTAGTGTGCAGGGTGGCAGTTGTTCTGTAAGTTAAAAACGTGTCAGTTGGACCATAACATGACAACTTTACACGTAATTCAGAAACAGTTTAACCAAGGTTAGAAAGGCATCTCAAATACAACATGCTAGTATTATTTCCATTCAGAAACGGAATAAGAAAAAAAGAACCCCATGATCAGAAATTAAAATAATTTTGAAATTTTATAATTAAAAAAAGGTGTTACTAATTCCTTTGAGGATGGATATTACTATACAAAGTACACTCAGCCTAGAAAGGCACAGTGGAGGAGAACAACACAGGAAGGTCAAATCTCTGCTGGATTTTTGACAGGGTTAGCAGGAATCAGTTTTGTTTGGCAGGGATCTATAAGAACTTGGACATGTCATTTTCCCCAATCACTGTAAAACTCTTCTTTAATCAAGTTGGAAATTGTTCAAAATACGATTCAAGTTGACCTGTAGAAGTGCATGGGATATTCTGGCCAAAGTTTAAAACCAAACAAAACAACATATCCCACTTAAAAAAAAAGTCTACAGAAGAGTCTCTTCTTAGTATCTAGGATCCCAGAAGTTGCTCCAGACAGACTGTTTAAATCTCCATGCCCAAATCAATGGCTATTAGCTCTTGGGCTCAAAGAACTCAAAAGTCAGGACACGTATAAAGCTGTTTTGCTAAAATTCAAACAGTCTGAACCAAATAACCCTCTAGGATAGGGCCTTGATGACTTGCCAAACTTTTTCATTTTGACAACGAATCCAGCTGTGTGCACAAGGGAGGCACACAGGTTTTACAAACCAGCAAGACATAGTAAAACACTACATAATAAAAATCGGTAACAATAACAAAACAAATCTCTGGCCAAGGCTGAAAAAAACTTTGATGCTTGGAGGTTTTGGCAATTACAACATTTGTTTGTTTGTTTTTAAAATAGTTTTGTAATATGACAGTAACACTATTCTTAGCAAGATTTGCCATAAAAAAACCCAGCCTATATGAAATGCACTACACTAAATCAGTATGGTTACAGAACGGCATTACAGCTCTTTACAACTGCACTATAAAGTTCAGTCTTATAAAAAGACCATGCTTTTATGAAGCCCAGGCAGCCAGCCTCTTCATTTCATCTTCATCCTCCGCTCTTTTCCTGGTCGATGCTGCAGAGAAAGGGAGATTGACAATAACCATCAACTGATCTAACAGTCAGAACCACTTTATTTGTTAGCATGAGGACCTGCATAGTGCTCTTCAGTCTGAAGATCTCAGATCAATTTACTAAGTAGCAAGCTAAACCGAGGTAATGCAGTAATGAAGCTGGTAAGACACACAACTATTTTGCCTCACTGTGATCTCACGTATAACCCTGAGGTTAACAATATAGGTCTGATGTAACTCCTACTGAAAGACTACCACAGAAAATACATTTAACCCCTAAAAGCTGTCACAGAGAGCAAGCATGCACAAGAATGCTGCCAGTTCTTTCACTGCTACCTGAGCAGGCACAAGTGACCTACCCCTGCCGGTTGTGCATCCTGCTACCTTTCTAATAGCACTGAAGGGTTCCACATGTGCACGTCCAGTCTCCAAACAGACTCACCCCATTTTAATGAGATGTGTCATTTATTAAAGGGAGAAAGAAATTCCTGAACTTACTTTGTTCAGGTGGCATTAGTTATCTGCTGCATTCACAGCAACAGCAATCATCAGCTCTGTACAAAGTCCCACACACACACTTTCTCTTTTTTTCACCCAAATCTCCTATCACACATCTTTCACATTCCCTGAACTAAAACCTCACCCAAAGAGTCTTCTTTCACTGACCTACAAGCTGCATGCCCTACAGACCAGGTTCAACCTCAGGCTGTTTCCATCTGTGGGCTGTGCGTGTCAGGATTTGCCTTCCTCCAAACTGGGCGCAACACCCTCACGTGTACGTTTACAGCAGCCACACAGCCAAGAGCCACCATCTTGAGAGGGGCTGCAGCTGCCACCTTTGGGCACTGAAGGTGGGAGGAGAACATGGTAGACCAGGTCTCCAGTCCCTACTCTGCAGGCAAGTGCCGCTGGCTCACCAGGATACTGAGGAAGGTCACCATGCATCACTCCATCTCAGTTTCCCCATCTCTAAAATCAGGAGGGCAAGGTGCATATCCAGTTGGAAGCATTATAGAACCATTAACTGTTGTTCTTACTTGGGCACTGCTGTGTACCAGTAAGCAGCCAGGTTTGTAAAAGGCCTTGTAAAAGGCAAGCCAGTTTTGCAAGGCCTTAAACTGTATAGATGTAACCAGCTATTTTTGCTTGAAGCCGTCATACAGATGAAGTAGCAAATTAAGATAGTGAGAAGCACATGGAGATGGACTGGGTTTAGTAAAAATGTCAATTGGCACAGCCAGATCTGGAAGAGGATGCATGAACAAGCCCTAAATGCCCAGATTGCAGTTCGCACTGGGTTTTCCTAAATCTATTTTTTTTACTGGCTCTTCTGCAACTGGCTTAAGTAGATGAGGCAACAATCCCAGTTTGAACATTTTAAACTGCTTCTCAGAGTTTTAAGTGCCACCAGCCAAAACACATCTAAGAGCCTCTGAGTTGAGCTGGTCTAGGTAATCTGTTGTGCAGCAGAATGCACCATAAACAACCTGTGCCACGTGTGTGCTGCCCTTGTGACCATGTATTTATACTCTTTCACTAGTACTAGTACACACCAAGTCTTTCCTCCCTGACAGGGGACAACAGGGACAGGGTAAAAGGTATAGTTAAAAGTTGACTATCTCTGGCTTAATTCAAAATGAATAGGGCAGAACTAAAGATAATTAAGACTGCTGCTTAAAGCCAGGAATAAGTCTGTTCTGTACAAAGCAAGCAAGGATTTACAATTTCTTTAAATGTGTATTTCCTCCTGCCTTCTCTATTTCTAATTAAAACACCAATGGCAAGTATCAAACCACTACCCTACAAAGCCGTACCTTTCTGACACAAACATTTTGAATCTAGGTCAGACTCTCATTAAAAAAGACTAAGGATTCAATTGCCAAAAAGAGGAAAAAAGGTCTTCCCGTTCCTCAGTGATCTCACTATGTTTCAGTAGGAGATGCACTACTATACGTGCAAGGTCAAGTTCCCCAAGTTTGCCTCCACACATCTACACATTGATCCTAAATGCTTTCATACAGCAAACCAGAATTCCACTCTGCTTTTTCCGATAAACAGATACAAAAATAGGAAAAAAGAACCTAAAATACTTTAGAAGTTAAAACACAGTTAAAAACACATCTGGAGCTCTTTCTTCCCCTCCTCCCACTCACAGCATGCCTTAATCATGAGAAACATAAAATGGCAAGCAAGCAGTTTACCAGGACGAGAAGGCAGCGATGTGGACGGAACACTTGGGAGTCTGACATCTCTCATTCCCTTGTTCAATTCTTCTTGCTCCAATTCTTCTAATTCTGCCATCAACTCATCCTAAATTAAAGGAAAACATTATTTACAAATTCATTGCCCTGACAGTGATCTCAGCCAAGGGCACATTTAACAACCATAAGTAAAGCACTCCTGAAAAAACAGTTTACAACTTATTGGAAAACAAGTATCAAAACCCAGCATATTGCAAGTATAATTTTTATTAACTGTGGGCAATGACAATAACCCTCAATTGAAAGTTGAAAGAAGAACACTGGAAGTTAGAAATAGGACAAGGAATAAAATTAGAAAGAAAACTGATGGCAGTGTAGTACTTTTCAAAAAGGTAAACAAAGCAGGGGGGAAAAAAAAGGTGCCTCTGCCTTCCTCAGGTTTGTTCCAATTCTAGCGCCTGTACTCTTTAACAGATTCTAATTTTAATGTGCAACTCCTCCCATTTTAAAAAGCAAACAGCTTCCACCAGTTGTAAGGCAGACTGTCATTAAACATCATGCTTCTGCCCTGTCACACAAGCCCAGGATTATACATGATGTCAAAGTGGCACTAGAACCAGAGCTGTCTTCCTGGGTCCCATTACTCACTTTTGAAGCCCAAAACACCCTTAGGGTTTTAGCTGCAGAATCTGATTTGGACAGATGATCTAATCCACTTGTATAATACTAAAGAGTCTATGCACTTTTTTAAAAAGTCAAAGACTTATTCCTTGGCTGGAGTTTCCCAAAGAAAGGAAGCTAAATTTTATATAATTGTAGAGAAATGGACCTTTGCCACACTGATAAAAATGGTTTCAAAAGAAACAACGGGCAGAAGTGGCCACAGCAAAGTGAAATCTACTAGGTATTGAAATGGGCTTTGCCTGCCCATTTATACCTTGCTTATCACCAGTGTGGAAATTAAAATTATAGTTACAAAGCCACCATAGGCCTTCCTAGACTTACTTTCTCATGTGTTTATATTTTTAATGTCAAAAAAAGGCTACAACTTGCCTACCGGACTTAGCTCACAGTGCAAATAGTAGGATGTCATCTAAAAATTTCAGCGGCAGGTTTATACCTGGTGATGTTCAGTTGACAGCTGACTTCTCAATGAAATGTGGAAGCTGAGGCCCCATGTCTAAATTAGGCATTTAGCTGGAGTGCAAATATGTTTGTGCTTTAAGTGCCTCAATCAGTAATGTGAATATCAGCTTCTTAAAAATTGAGTATCCAAATTGTTGTAAAGTGAATGGAATTCTGAAGACCTCTAAATGGTTATCTGACAATGTCCCACACCAAATTAGTCCTCACCAACCTCTGCTGAACAAGTCATGGCTGACACAACTCTTAACTGTTGACATACTCTTAAAAAATAAAGAGTGAAGGAAGCAGTGATCACAACCCCCACGCTTTTAGTATAATAGCGTAACGGCTAAAACATTTGCTGCTGAAGAGGGAGACCCAAGTTTTAAGTCCTTCTAAACCTCAAGCATGGCTTTAAGTTATGTTTCCCACAATGCAGGCATTGCTCTACAACTAGGGTGTGGAGTATTGCAACAGCAACAATAAATCCCCTTTCTCTTCTTGAACCTTGGCCAAACAGACTGCAGAGAGAAGATACCACGTGAACTCTCAGGTTCCAGGCCTTGTCCACTGGAATGTGGATATTTTGCCTTTGATTATTAGAAAGAGACCTCCAGGCAAGGGCGACCCCTCCCAGTGAGCATCCTACTCAGGCAGGACAGAGATTTTGTGCATTCTTCCTTATGTACACTGTATCAACCCAGGGAGAAGGAACCCTTATGTTTCTGTGTCTATCTGGAGCAGCAGAAATTACACGCTTCCAAGCTCTCCTTACACACACGGCATACGTGCGAAGAAGACATCCAAATGTACAGTCAAAATGTCCTTAAAAAAATAAAATTAAATATCATCCTCCAACACAAATCACCTCATAACCCAACAATTAAGTCACCAATTCTAGCACTCTAAAGCTGACGTGACCTGCAAACCAGGTTTCCCAGTTACGGGTAAGTGCTATCATTAATAGGCTCCTATGCAAAAGCTGGTGCTGGTATAACGATGCCCCATGTGACAGCGGCTTATTTTCCCAGAACAGAAAACATGCCCATCAACTTAGTCTCTTTGGAACTTCAAGGTCAATCTACACACGCTTACTAAATCTATACGCCTAAACGTTAAGCACTGATGAAAAGTCAGTGACACTGTATAGGTGTTTGGGATGGCAGTATGTTTCTCCAGTTGTTTGAAGCCCAGTTTATAGATGCCAAATCCCATTTATTGTGTCAGTATTGATTAAACCTTTCTTGAAAAGTCTATTCACATTCAAAGTGGAAAAACATAATACAAAAATTACTGTTGTCAACAAATTATCACTTGAATGAAACAGACACACCCCCAATCACGCATACATGATACAGCGTTATCAATTTTTCTTTGTTGTCCGTTTGGGCACATAGGAGTTGGGGAAAGAGTGAATTGTTTGCTTCTTTAGGATATTCTTCAAACAATCCCTAGTGCTTGGTCATTCTAAAACATAGTTAAAAACCAAAACCAGACCTGTTGTGCTACTGAACCTGATCCCTACACCTGGATTCCACAGATTGCAGAAATTCTGAGTAAACTTGATCCTTGAGTCTTCAGCCATGGATGGATCAGAAATAAGTAATGTCCTGCTTAGACCTACAAAACCAAGTCCAGGGACATTGGATGAAAACTACTGCAAGAAGTTTTCAGAAGGTCCGAAACGCCTTGTGAGGGTTTCAGAAAAAAAAGAGTTCAAGGAAGAAGTCTGATTGCCTCCAACAGGAATTACTTCTACCTAATGGATCTAATTCTGTAGAAAATCTGGAAAACAAGGAAAGGACTTGCACCTCCAAGCACCAGAAAACACCTTAAAATACTGGTCCAAATGTTCAGAATTGTGAACAGCAGCCTGTTCGTGGCATAGGAACATGCACTTAGTCAGATGTCTATTTGGAGCACGAAAAATTATATGTTTCAGTGTCCACTTGGAGCATACAAATTGCATGTTTTAGTGACCTCCTCCTTCCAAGGTACAAATGAGAATAGCAATCATAGGAGTGCAGTAAAAAAATCGCCTTTCTAAAACACACATAAACGTATATATAATTTTTTAATTTATATTTTTAAGTATATAGACATTTATATATTTATATATATGTGTATATATATGTATATAAAAATATTAAAATGTCCTAGATAGGATAAGCTAGAACCAAGGAATTTCACATCCATACCTTTTGAGAAACAAACCACTAGAACAAGCACACAACAAAACAGAGCTAAAACTCACAGGCGTTACTGAAGCACTAACCTCATCAAACTCATCACCAAAGGCAGCTCGGTTTGAGATAGCGTCTGAAATTTCCTGGGCAACATCTTGCTGTTCAGTGATATCTTGCATCAAATCATCAATTTTGTTCAAGTCCCTGGCAAGATAACATGGAAACATTTTTAAAGATATATCATTCAAATCCTACACAAGAGACTCAGAAAAACTTGAACAGATCCTATTTTCTTTTTATGCCCATGGCTGTATAAACAACAGAACTCACAGGGAATAATTTCCCTCGCCTACACCTTAATGTTTCTTGGCAACCTTCTGTGTGTTTTAGCCAGTCCAGTTTATTCCACTTTGGGATTATATGAAAAGTCAAAGTGCAGCAGTCTGTGCATGTGTCTCCCTTTCTGCGTTTCTCACACCTCTGCCAGCCAACAGACACATTCCTGGGCAGGTCCCATCTCCATCCCGAGGTCAGCATCTTTATAGATGCTTCTTTTTGATGTTAAGTTCCCCCAGTTCTGGTTAAAGCTTAACAGGACTATATCCCTTTTAAAAGCTTCCCCTTATTATTAACTTCATTATTGTTTCTGTTCCTGTTTACTTCTCCCAGAACAACCTTTCTGATTTAAGTCTGTTTATTCTGGCAGGAAAACACCTCATGAAACAATATAGGACATAAAAAAATACTACATGCACACAAAAATTTACCCTCTCTTTTATTCAGGTCTAATTAGTACTTTGAATTACACAGTCCAGCTTAAGGACTTGAAGGGAAAGAGTCCACTTAGTTTCTTCAACTGTTTTGTTCTGGAAAAACCAAGGGCAGAGGCCAGTCTCCACTGCCAAAGCAGACTAAAAGCAACAGGTACCATACGGATCTCTCTAGTTAGCTGGACTTCCTTCTAGACTTGCTGTCAAGAAGAGATATATTTCTGCCAGATGCAACACTGCAGCATCAGCATTCCTGACGTCAAGTGCCTGAACCCAAAATGAAGTCAAAACTGCCTGACTTGATACAAGAGACTGTAGTGATGAAACAGTTTGAAAGGGGTTAGTAAGCTCAACTTGAAAGCTATTAGAAAGCACTTACATATTTTCATGCACTTTTTTCATAGCTTGTGCAGCATAACCCATATTCTTGAGCACTTCTGTGTTGGTGTGGGAATTTTCCAGTGCCTCTCTCTGGAACTCAATGGTTGAAAGCGTCCCATCAATCTGACTCAACTGTTTCTCATATCTCTTTTTTCTCTTCAGTGCTTGTAAGGCAGCTGTAAAGCAAAGAGGCAAAGCACTCTGTGTATTTATATAGCAAAACACAAGGTGTTCAGCACCAAGCCAACCTGCACAATTTGTAATTCTCACCCTCCTACCTTACTAGCAGGGAGACAAACTTTGACCACACCAGACCAGCAGCCTGTTTATCACCAACATGTTGTTGCATGAACATGCTGGGAAGCCTCTTTTAGATTAATTCCTTTTAGCACCACGGGGAAGAGCAGCTTCTTCCTCCACTGCGGGAGATCTTGAACTCCATCCTGCACACACAGGCAAAGCAGGGAAGATGCGGAGGAAAAAGAAAAACATCAGAGAGAAGTCAGAAAGGAGGAAACAGAGGAAAGAAAGGAAAGAAGGGGTTGCAATACTAAGTAAAAACTAAAGAAGACAGAGTGAGATGGTCTGCCACGATAACCACACCTCAGCCAAAGCTGATCTCTAAACAGCAGCAATAACTGTCAAGTGCAACAGAAAGCCACGTGGCCTAACCAAGCTGGAGGGTGAGAGCAGAGGACTCGCGTTTCTCTGGCTTTACAGAATCACAGAATCACAAGGGTTGGAAGGGACCTTTCAGTTGTATCTATTCCTTACAATCACTTAGGAGCACGATTTTTAAACCTTAAAAATTGAAAACATACAGAACTTTGTAGACATGGCCACACTTAAATCCACCTACTCCCCATTATCTTTGTAAATCATTGAGGTTAGTCTTATATTTGCTAAGTTATGAGCAGCATACTTTGCCCAGAGTAAATCATTACCAGAATAAATGCATGTGACAAGCAGGAGGAAAAAAAGGCTTTCTCTTGGCCTCGGGGTGTGGGACATCTTGCCACAAGCATTTCCTGACTACAGGTGTCAGGAAAGAAAAAAAAAGAACCAAACAAACCAAGAGAGACTGAGTTCACCCATTGCTTTTTCAACGCTATTAATACCATGTCCTCTCCCTTCTCTCTTGAATTTATTTTGTAAATCAGGTTCAGAGACAGCAAGCACCTGCAGCCCCCCCAAACTCAACCAACTAACAGCAGCGATTCCTTCTGCTGTCCCACTCAAATAATTGCCCACATGCAGTAACTTTGAACCTTGACATGGGGGTACACAACTTTTCAAATGAAGTTAGGATCCCTCCAAGGAGGGGGCATAGATTTATGGTATGTAAGGACACACTAAAAAATTTAGAGCTTTGTTGACAAATGCTTGAATCAACATGGTGAAGATTGCTCCTCATTAGCTGCGCAAGGATAAGCATTCACACAGGCGAAGATACACAACTCCTTCCAGCACCCGCAGTTAAATGTTTCAGGACAGCAAAGCGCAATCACAACAGATTAATCACAGCATTTAAATTCAAGATTTTCGCAGGGTTTGGGGGATAGTGTGAAGATCATGCATATTCTGAAAAAGATGCATGACCACCAGATGATGTCATGCAAATGGCAAACGTGAGATTAGCCATTCCAAAATACATCAATCTGACTTAAACCCAAATAATCTTTCAACTTACTTATTATTCCCCTACTTATTTATGGTTATTATTCGTAGTGTTGGGACACCAGCCCCTTCCTTCCTTAGCTTCAGTTGAATCACAATTTGATCCTGGATTCTGAAGTTAGGAAGGCAGCGATTCCAGGTAAATTTAACAGTTTGAAACTGTGCATAACACCGGCTGTGCCAGGGAGGACTCTAAAACCCTGCGGGCTGAAGAGCACCAACTAGCTGATGCAGACAGGCTTCAACAGGAGTAAGCAGCTACCACAGGGAAATACTTCCAGCCTGTGTTTTTCAGAAATGGGACTCCGTAATGGTGCTGTTGTTACTGGCCGCTTCGAGAGAAAATGGATTTCCTGTTACACACAAAGCAGTTGTTTTCAAGATCCTGAAAGTTCCTGTATTAACATTTAATTAAACCACACCCAAATTAAGAAACCACAGAGGCAGCTAAACTCTGTGTGACTTCACCTATTCATAAACAGCTTTTCCTAATTATTGTAGTGCAACATACCACCTTTATTAATTCTCTTTAGTTTTACCAGTGACTTACAGCACACTTCATAGGAAATAAATTCATACTCTTTCCTTACCAACCAAGGTGTAGTTCCCACACTGTATGATTTTTCTGATTTCTATTAAATGAATGCCCTTCATTGCAGTGTTTTGTAATAGCAGCTCCTATAACTAAGAGAATTTTCTGGTTATTTCAAATCTATTTTGTCTACGTTTTACAGATTATCATTAATTTTTAAGTACTTCTCTACTGTGCACACTAGCATTTTAAAATTTGTGTGCAACTCTTACAAGTAGATTGAAATGCTTCACAGAAATGCTACTGCATTAGAATAGCCAAACTGAAAGAAGAATGTATCTATCAAGAAATAAATAAATTGAGCAGAGAACATAAAACTGAAGCTCCAAGAATGGCACTGAAAAAGGGTGTTGCCCATTGCTAAGATTTCAAGGAAGGAAGACAGCCCAGGGAGGAAGAGTATATCTAAGGAGTCTAAGCAGGGTTAGAGTCTGAGGAACCAAATGTAATTAATACCAATTCGAACAGGAAGAGGCAGAGGTCTTCTCCAGGATAAAAGTAATGTCATATGCTGTCTCTGTTGTGCTCCAAAGAAGCCGATTCAAGTCCTGCATAAGGAAGTGGTTAGCCCTTGGCTGGGCTTTAGCACGTTTCCTGTGTTCTGCTTCTGAGTCCAGCAAGCAGGATACAGCTCATAGATTAGGAACCACGGCTTTTAATCCGAATGTGGATTTTTTTCGGTGGGTTTGTTTTGGTCTTTTTTTTTTTTTCTTTTTTTGAGATAAGTGGCTGGAACAACAGTAGACTTATGTCAGTTTAAGTATGCCTATTAAAGAATTACTATTTTTAACATACAGAAGAACACTTTTCCAGGATCACTACTATGCTGATCCTTCCTTAAGGAAGCAGAAATGGCCAGCTGGGCAATAGTAGCCCTGGCCATACTGAATATCCAGGTTTCTAAAGGAAAGAACAAAAGGGGTGACATAAGAGCTGTGGCATGCTCCTCATGGTTTCATGACAGATCAGAATGAAAAGAGACAGTACAGTGAGAACTACTATTATCAACATAGAGAAGGACACTTTTCCAGGATCACTACTATGCTCATCCTTTACTCGTCAAGCCCACCACCAACACCCATCAGTACAGGAAATACTGATGAAGTTACATCTTCTGAAGTAGAAATAAAACCATTGTCTAGAAATCCTTCAAATTCCCAGGAAGAAACTAGTAAAGAAGGAAAAGAGTGTTTCTTCAGAAGATACACCACCACTGTGAAAAGAATGGATCTCAGACTTGGATACAGTTCGCAAACCTTCGTGGGACCAATGGATTACAGCTTCTAATCTCCCTTACACCAGGGACAACCAAAAGAAATGCTGCTGAAGCCATAAAAATCATACCACCCTAAGTAAGCTCATTATCAGCATTCATAATCCTGAAAACCTTGTGGGGTAAGCCACATACAGTTACAACTGAGGTGCTAATTCAAAAACAATGATGCACTTGACTCGTTATAACCATTCCAGTTCACGGAAAGACACTTGAAACGTGGTCATGAAGATCAGAGAACAATAGCTGTAACTCGCAGAACAAAGACATGCTAAAAGCTTCCTCCTGTCTCCTGGCAGAAACCCTCAGTCCTAACCAGTCACACATGCCGTAGACATGACGGCCCTGTCCATGTTAACATGCCACTACTACATCGTTGTTGGGTTCCAACAGCCTCCTGGTTCCAACTAACTCATGGAAAAGGAATGCTACGCAGCTACATGAGCCCTACCCAAATGTACCACACAACATATTTAGCAGCATCTACTTGTAAAAGCCTACCTGCTAATCCAAGTTCCTATAGAGATTCTGTCCTCAGTAGTACTATGTGGCTTTTTACGATTAAGATTTAATCCTATTCTGGATGGCTTCACTTTTTTTAAGATCTGTGAAAGATTTCAGGCTGAAACAACACTCATGCAAGTCTATACTAATTTCAGAGGCAGAGGCGCACTTCAGAAAATACATATCCTTTTAAACAGAGTTCTCAAGTATCCAGTGTCACTTTCTGTCCTTTAAATTTTCCTGCATGACCTTCAAAATATTGAAGGTGAAAGGCCAATCTGCAGATGGAATTGGCAGCTGTGCACTAGCTGAAACTGGGATACCCCAAAAATACCGCAAGAGATACAAACTCATGATTATTTTTTATTTTTTATTTTTTTTTATATCTGGAATGGGAAGAGATAAAAAGGCAGTGCTAACTGTGAAAAGAAATATTGCTTACCACAACATAACCTCTGGAGGAGGAATTCCAACAAACATCACTTTCAAAAACCCTCAAGTAGTCTAGTTACAGTAAAACATTAATGGGGAATTCTGGAAATGTATCACCCCAAAAGCGAAGCTAATTTCAGATTAGGTATGGGAGCTGCAGAGATACTCAGTTCATAAAGGAGAAGCCAAAAATATTTAAGTCATGTTTCACATCTATTTGCATAGCTGACATGTTACAGCTTTTAAATCAAGTTAAGCCTACTGATGTCACATGAACCCATTCAGGAGTCATATGAACTCATGAAAAATTGCTGGTGCTTGAGTCTGCTCTCTCGTGTTCAGTTTGACTCAGACTCATATGCCTAAAAATCAAATGAGATCATGATAATTTAGTATGTTTTCTAGACCTAGAGACATCTTGCTCCAGTCTCAGACACTGCCATTTTAGTTTCCACAGGCTTTTCCACAAATCCGGTTAAGAAAAAACATTAAAAATTACCTACAAAGTCCCTTTCAAACACTCACTTTAACAAGGCAATGTAGATTAAAACTTTCACCCTCTCATTTGTGTGTATGTTTACACAGATGCTGGTTAGCACAGATTTCCTCTGAACCATGTAGTGCAGTATAGCAGCTAATATGCTGTTATATGTAAATCAACAGCAATTAAAGTGTAAAGCAAATGATTTATGAAATGAAGGAGTATTCATGGGGATTTAAGTTCACTCAGTAGCCTGCTAAATTCAAGCACTTCAGCACAGCAACGTTAGTTTCGCCTCTGACTGTAGTGACACTATCCCATTTTGGCTTTAGAATCATTTTTGGCATGAAAAAATTCCAGCTGCGCACTTCTTGCCCTGTCCTTAACTGCAGGTCCCTGAGCAAGCAACGAGATAAAAGGCAGTTATTTTTAACCATGGTGAACTCAACTGTCCAGTTTGCGGCGTGACTCCACAAACAACTGCTCAGATAAAAAACCTACTGGAATTGCACACCGAGCACAGAAGTGGACACAAACATCTGGGAGAAAAGCTCTGCATGCCAAACGCTGCACGCCCGAAGGCCAGCACACGAAACCAGCATCAACCAGCCGAGTTAAAGGAGAAGCAGATCCACCTTCTCCCAGCAACAAGTACTCATTCCTGCCTGCGCACTATCCCTTCCTTCGCAGGTGCCTGAGAACTTGTGCGGCTGCCGAGTCAAATGGATAAATGGAACTTAACATACCCGGGTAAAAAAATATCCCAGCAAAAAGCCAACAACAAAACCTCACGACATTTTACAACTGCATCCAGCTTTCTGGAAACACACCCTTCAGGGAGCTCTGCCAAGGAAAGGAAGGGAGGCACAGGGGGCAGGAGTCAGGCAGGAAGCGTTTCTTCTTCCTGCAACCACGCGAGCTCAAAGTCCAGGTTTGGGATGGAGTTCCACAGCAGCACGTCTGGATCTGAACAGGAATTGCTACAGCCACAGGAGCCAGCCTGTCTTCTTGCATCAGCCCTGCTGCTCAGGTTATTTGCACAATGAACCCAGTCCCAGGAGCTACCTGGTCACTCTGTCCCGCAGCAAATTAGTTTTCAGCTGAAATTAGCTTTCCTGAACTAGCTCACTGCCCCAGCATACCGGTGCCGGTACCCGCACAAGGGACAAGAGAGGCAGCAGTTGATGCCAGGGGAGTAGACAGTGTGGGACCGGGAAAACCCTGACCAGCTCATTCGTGCTGCTGAACTGGCTTTGCGCCCTCCAAACTATTTGTGCCTTCAAATCTGAACCATCTTGACCCACGTTTTTAAATCCTTTCCAACTAAGAGTTACTTTACTTAATCTGCCTTTTGCTAATATTATTAAATGCTCAAGTACTACAAATACATTGAAGGGCTAACCGAAACACCTTTAGCAAACAGCTCCTCACAAGTTCTAAGTGACATGGCATTAATTTTTATTAATCATTAAGCAACAGAAAGAGCAGATGAAAGAGTTACTATCTCATTATATCACAAATCTTTAATTCAAAACATTTTTCTTCTGTTTTGAAGTATTTGAAGAAAAATAAAGCTCAGATTAGACAAATGGGGCTCCAGGTGACTTTAGGAAGTAATTAACTTGTTTCTGAAAGGCCTGCATATCCCCAAGACATCGGCTACCATGATTTACTTCCCAGAGATGACAACATCAGTATAAGCAGGATCCAGACCTCGTTATCTTGCAGATTACAGCAGCCCAGACCAGTAAGTCACTAAGGCTCTGAATTATCATTCATTTTTTAGTGGTAACATGTATTTTTTACATGATTTGAGGCAAATCATGGAATCAGTTTGTTTCTCAGGTGCCAGCAGCATGTTCTCCAACCCTCACAGCAGGGATAAAGTGAATTTATCCACAAATATACAGGAGATCTTCACATGCTTCAGCTCCCTCGCTAAACGTGCGACCAACGCTCGCCACCCAAGCTGTGACCCCCTTCCCGCACTGAACAGCGGTACTTCGCGCACCACGTATCCAGCCGGTTCCTCAGTCGGCTGTGGTGCAGGGCGTGAACAAAAGTAACACGCAGTGAACCACAGACATTAGCAGGAAGAAAGTGTCCTGTTATCAGCCCACCACTATGACTCCACGATGCACGGAATAGATGCCAAGGACGCAAAGCCACCACCACGTCCTAGCGTGCACGCACCGCGGTGACACGAAGCACGATGCATACCTGCGGAGCCCCCGGACCCGACCCGGCAACAGCCCCTGCGGAACCCCAAGGCCCCCCCCTCCCCGAACAGAGCCCAGCACCCGGCGGCGCGGCAACCCCGGGATTTGACGCCTCGCAAGCACCTGAGCTGTCGCCGCCCGCCCGGCCAAGCCGGGAGCGACCGGGCTTGCTCGGCGGAGGGCAACGGGGCTGGGCCCAGCCCGGCTGCGGCCGGCAAGGACTCACCTCGCTTGTTCTTGGTGCCGTGCTGCCGGGCTATGGCCAGCTCCCGCTCGATCCTCGTCTCCAGGTACTCCTGCTTCTTGCTCAGCATCTCCTCCGTCTCCCGCAGCCGGGCCAACGCCTCCTGCGGCGAAGGCCCCCCGCGGCCCTTGGAGGAGGCCGAGCCGCCCCCCTTGAAGAATTTGGAGATCTTACTCATGACGGCG
>VWZZ01005409.1:124861-285959 GCA_013399095.1 Psophia crepitans | reverse complement strand
GGGGGCGGCTGTGTTAATCCCCGGCTTTGCCAGCTGTTGGTACCCTGTTTTTCCATTCTTCACCCTTGCTTGCCGTCGCTGATCTCAGGAAATGGTGTTAATGAAAATGCAGCCTTTCAGAAAAAGGCAGCAAACCCGCTTATACCGGAATCTTACAGGTGAAGTGACCGAGGCCTTTGTGGCCTGCGCTGTGTGCCCGCTTGGACGGAGGTCCAGTAAGGCCAAATCTGAGGGATGGAGAAGTGAAGTAATGGCCTGGACTTGGCACTTGCTGCGAGTTTTTAGCTGTAGTTATTGATGTAGTAGATCAGGGGTGTGTGCAGAGACTTAGGAGGTATGTGCGATTTAAATTACAGCACGTATGATAGGAGGGATACAGAGGAAGGAGGAGGATCATCAGGACTGTCAAGAGGAGATGCTGGCTTTTTGGAAGGGATAGCATCTCCTCCAGTTGGCAATCCATATAATAAAAATATAAATTATCTAGTGCTCCAGCAGTCAATAAATAGTATTCTGACTTTTTCTAAATTCTAAATATTTTTGCAATAAATAAAATTTTTAGCGTAACTGGTAAGTTTGATGGCTAGCTAAACGTTCTAGTTTCAAAGTGTGCTTGAGGTCCCTTCCAACCCAAACCATTCTATGATTCTATGAAATTGAAAAAAAATGAAAGCATAATTCCAACTTCTGGAATGTATGTAAATATAATTTACCTGCTTACATGTTGTCATGGTTTTACCCCAGCCAGCAGCTGAGCACCATGCAGCTTGTCGCTCCCTTCCCCCCATCGAGATGGGGGAGAGAATCAGAAGAGTGAAAGTGAGAAAACTCGTGGGTTCAGATACAGACAGGTTAATAAGTGAAGCAGAAGCTGCGCGCACAAGCAAAGCAAACGAAGGAATTCATTCCCCGCTCCCCACGGCAGGCAGGGGTTCAGCCATCCCCAGGACAGCAGGGCTCTGTCACGCGTAATGGGTACTTGGGAAGACAAACGCCATCACTCCAAATGCTGCTGCCGCCCCCTTCCTCTTCCCTCAGTCCCTTATAAACCGAGCATGATGCCATATGCTATGGAATATGCCTTTGGTCAGTTGGGGTCAGCTGCCCTGTCTGTCCTCTCCCAGCTCCCCGCACACCCCCAGCCATCCCGCCGGCGGGGCGGTGCTAGAAGCAGAAAAGGCCTTGGCTCTGTGTTAAGCACCACTCAGCAACAGCAAAAACATCTCTCCACTATCAGCGCTGCTTCCAGCACAAACCCAAAACACAGCCCCATACTGGCTGCTATGAAGGAAATTAACTCTCTCAGCTGAAACTAGGACATATATTTTTCAGTAATGATAACTAGAGGTATTAACAGCATAACTGTGTTACAAAAGGCACTTCTAGGTCCCATGCAGATGCAGTTGCTAAGTGTCCTTGTAAAGATACCTGCCCCATGATATATGCAAGCAAAAGATAATCATGTAAAAGAATTAAGCTGCAAACTGTTAGCAAAACAATGACCATGATGTCTAACTGAAAACAAATCTCTCTGTTTCAGATTTTCTCCCCTTTGTATGTGACGGCTGTTCAGGTGTCTTTTGGTAAGTTTTCCTATAAGATCTCATTGTGGCAGTTGTATAGACCTGAATGTTGTATAAAATGTTCTGTGTCTCAATTCAGATACATTTAGTTAAAAAATAATTGTTTCAGTTTTTCAGAAATGACTGTTGTGGAGTTTTGAAATCAGTGGAACAGTCTCTAGAATACAGGTAGAATATTTTGAAAGGCATCTAGTTTAGACTCCGTTTTGTACTGATTTTTTTTTTTGTGGAGGAGTTGGGTATTTTTTTCTTGTAGGAAAAAAAGTCTCTTTCAAGATCTCAAATCAAGGCCTGCACTTTGGTTTACGGTTCAGATTAGCAGAAGGCAGCTGAAAGAAACTCAGGTAAACTGAGGGCAGATTTTACTTCAACATGTTAGAAACTTTCAAGAGCTTTCTGCTGTTGTAGAAGGTGATTCAAAATCCATTAAAACAGACAAACTCCAGTTCCTTTGAAATGAATCATTAAGCATGCTAATATCCTTATTCTCTTGAAATGGTTTGTGGTCTTGGGGCTTAGGTTCCAAGAACTCATGTTTTAAATACTCAGAATATGATTAATCTATTCAAGATGGGAAATAGGTAGGTTAGTACATTTTTTTGAGAAGATTAATTATTTAATTGAAATGTTCCTGTGATAAAACTCTTTAAACACTTAAATGTTTTCACGTGTGGTTTTCTTTTCCTGAAATGTCAATAACACTGTGATATTTTCTTCTTTTGCCACAAAGCCTTCAGCACAGGAGCCGGGATGCTCATGGGTGTTCTGAGGTAATCTAATAAAATGTGACTACCTTAAAATTAAAATTCTGGGCAACTTGACTATCCGTTTTCAGATTATATATATATATATAGTATATAAGTATGAATTATTGAACTGAGAATGTGATAAGACTCAAAAAAAGTGAACCTACTCTTTTTCTGCCTGTCAGTAGTAACTTGAGTTTGAATAGAATGATGGCTCTTTTTCTAACTCTGAGCTAAACTTAACCAGGACAAAAGTAGGAGAGGACCACTGGACTGGTTATACCCACAGAGTAGGGACCTAGCACGATTCTTTTGGAAAACTGGGGTGGTGGCTTGTATCTGTAATATATGTTTATTTGCACAGAATATTTTGTGTAAATATTTTGCCTAGGTGAATGTAAGAAACAATTCTCTGAAACCAGATCAGCACAGATCTTACCCATGCTCATACAAGGACTGCAATGGGAAGGAGCTTTTGCCAGTTTTATGTCCCTACTGTGAAAAACATTTCTGCCTAAGGTGAGTGGAACAGAGTGTTTAAACATAAATACTCGTTCATTAGTATACAGAAAAGGTAATAAAAGTTTTACACTGTTGTTTACAGACACCGGCATCAATCAGACCATGAATGTGAGAAACTGGGCACACCAAAACCTCGAATGGCTGCCACCCAGGAGCTTGTTAAACATATTATAGGTGAGTACAGGGGATATACATTCTTCTCGCAGATAACTAGTGACAGGACAAGGGGAAATGGCTGCAAGTTGCGCCAGGGAAGGTTCAGGTTGGAGATGAGGAGAAAATTCTTCTTGGAAAGGGTGGTCGGGCATTGGAACGGGTTGCCCAGGGAGGTGGTGGAGTCACCATCCCTGAGGGTGTTTAAGGAAAGGATAGATATGGTACTTAGGGACGTGGTTTAGTGGGTAATAGGCGGTGGGGGGATGGTTGGACTAGATGATCCTTGAGGTCACTTCCAACCTTAATGATTCTATTCTATTCTATTCTATTCTATAGAGGTTTCTTCAGAAGGCTGTTTGAGCTTGTGACCTCCTCTGAGGGTTCAGGTTTGACCAAATAAGAGGAAAAAATGGGGGTTCCTTGTTTGAATAGCCCTGAACTCACATGTCAGCGTGTAACACTGTTCATCTAGAATCTTTGAAGATTCTTTTTATGGACATATGCTGCTGCTGTGTTGGTGCTCAGCTGCCGGCTGGGGCTGAACCACGACACTGAGGCAAGACAGCAGTAGCGCATGTCCATAAAAAGCATCTTTAAAGATTAAATAGAACTCAGGTTTCTTTCAAAATTATTGTCTTGTTCTCATTCTACAAGTACTATAATGTAATGAATTATACCTAGCCATTATTATTTGCATATTAATTTGGGTGCAAATAACGCAATTATATTGTATTGGGGGCGCATACCAATCTGTTGGGAATATACCTACACAACCTAGACAGCAAAAAACTGTGAATCTGCAATGTAATGTTTTGCAGCTTTTAAACATGCTCTAGGATAGGAAAGAGAATAAACAGCACTGCCCAACTGGACAGTGGGGTTATATGTAGAAAGGAGGACCTGAAACTGTTGCCATATGAATGCTGTGGTGGCCACAGGTGTAGAAACTTAGGAATTTGTATGTATTTGGCTTTTGCAACCCGTGTTTACCTCATGATGGTGTTCACCTATTTCTCAGTGTACAGGAGTTCTCCTAGAACTGTAATAATTGCCAGTATTCCTGAATAGGAGTACCTGATACCATGGCCTCAGGAGGACATGAAGGGAACGTGAAAGGGATGGGAACCTTGGAGATACAATGAGGCTGTTTCCAAGATATGTTCAGGAGACAGTCTGAATCATCACACTAACAGGAATAATGTTGTCCTCAGATTCTAAAAAAAATGAGGAAGCAAAGAGCAAAAAACGTAAAGGAGCAAAAAACAGTGAGACGGCAGCAAAAGTGGCATTAATGAAACTGAAAATGCATGCTTGTGGGGACAAGTCCTTGCCTCAGGTCAGTCATGTTTGTTTTCAGTAATTGAATTCTCAAAGGAAATGGGAAGTTTTCTAAATTTCTTCTTTTCATCTAGTTCCCTCAGTTTCGTTTTGGATTTAATTCTTCAAGCCTACAGTCATTTATGCATTTACACACAGTCTCACTAGTCTTACGTCTGTTATAAGGTGTCTGTAGAGTTTGGAGCGGTCAGGTCAAATTCCTTTATTTTGTAGCAGAAATGTATTTGCCTGCCATACGGCTGTTACCCAACACTGGGCGGACAGACAGATTCTTGTGACGCTAAAAGACAACCTAAAGCCCAATGCTTTTGAACTGGTGATTGTCAAAATGAACTAATTTCTCATTACTAACATTTTTTTAAAACATCTACAGTAGCATTTTGGACAATTTCAAACACAGCAGAACATCACCAACTCATCAATACTTAAACTCAGAAAAAATACCTGCATGAACTGATGGAGTTTCCTCATTCTTTGTACCAAGGGATTGATCACAACACTCTTATTGTATTACAGGGTAATGATTGCGTAAAAAGGTAGAAGTTACATTTTTTTATTGAAATGCATAGGGGACAAGAGATGGCATGGTAGAAGTGCCTGTCCTTTGTAGTGGCAGACTCTTACAGTTGTTTGTGCCACAGAGCCAGAACCTTCCAGATGCATGTCGAGCCACTGATTTGGTACTGTAACATTTCTAGGGAAGCATTCCTCACACCATTGATGAGTCTCTTTTTTATTGTCAGGATGGTCAAATGTAAGCAGGTGAGTGTGGCTCGTTCCAGTGGTGTGAAAAGGGTTGGTGTATACACAGCCAGACGTGTTATTCCAATTACAGGTGGTCCAGTTGTCTCTAGTACATAACCAGCCATTACGCTGTAGAATGTAGAATTAGGACCAGTGAGATTATAGTACCTTTGGCAAGATGTGCCATTAACAATCCATGTGAGATTCCAGTGTGGGGAAATACTTAAACCAGTAGTATTTGCAATCACTGATTTGTTTTTACAGATCTATGTGGTTCTTAAATTGGATTCATTACAAACTGGTTCAATTATAATGTATCAGTTGAAACCGAGTTTGTGTCTGATTGTAGAGCAGGGTATAATCACAATTGCTTGTTTTTCCCACCCAGGCTGAATTTTGTGTATTGGAGCATCACAGTGCACCATGGGGTCTTACCATAAGAATGTGCCTTAAAAAGGTTGATCTTGATAATTTGGAGGGTTGAGGAGTGAATATGCCAACTGAGGTTGGTACCAAGATGTTTCAGGAACAGGGTCAGCTGCCCACGCGGAACTGGCATCTAAAGGAAGACAGGGTGGTGTAAGCAATACCAACAGTTAGAGTCTTTACCCATTTGAGAAATGATGTTCATGAATTGAATTACACAATTATCATCCTGTTCTCGAAAGAGGGAGGAAGAGGGTACAGATAAGGTAAGTACAATACAGTGGGTGTTGTGATCATCTTTTTACAGCTGAGGTTTCCATGAAGGTAAAGTGATGATTCCTTGGGCACACTCCAGGTTTGGGCCAAAGAATCCATCCAAGTGTAGTTCATTACCTGAGGCAGTAAGAAATTACTCAGTCCTGGGAATCATCCAAGCCTCTGTGAAAGTTAAAGGGAGTCACCATTTAGAAACAGTTTTCCATACGCCCCTTTCTCTAAGAGTTAGTAAACTGACAGATATTTTAACCATCTGTTGTGGTTTAATGCAGCAGGCAGCTGAAACAACCACACAGCCATTCGCTCCATCCCCACCCCCCACCAGTGGCATGGGGGAGAGAATTAAAAAACAAAACAAAAAAAAAAAACCAAAAAACCAACCCCAACCAAAACCAACCTCCTGAGCTGAGCTAAAGACAAAAAAGGAAAATAACAATAATAATAGAATATACACCTGATGAACAGCACAATTTCTCACCACCTGAAGTCAATGCTCTGCAAGACCCCGAGCTGACCTTCCTCCCAGCCCACCCCCCAGTTATATACCGAGTATGACATCATATGGTATAGAGTATCCCTTTGGCCAGTTTGTGTCAGCTGTCCTGGCTGTGTCCCCTCCCAGCTTTTTGGGCTCCTCCCACCTTCTTGTTGGCAGGGCAGTGTGAGAAGCTGAGAAGTCCTTCACTATTTGGCAACAACTGAAAACACCAGTGTGTTATCAACGTTATTCTCATCCTAAATACAAACATATCGCTATACCAGGTGCTAAGAAGAGAATTAACTCTGCCTCTGCCGAAACCAGGACACCATCAAAGGATAGTTAATAAGAACAGTGTCACCCTGAGAAAAATGTCACGCTGACAGTGAGCATTTTAGATGTTTTTATGGATTGGAGAGCAAGAAAATGAATGTTTTCCACTGGGCATCCAGTGGGTGTTTGCCACTCATTTAAGCATTGAACAGCTTTAAGTTGGGCTTTACCCTATTTTTCTGTATATAAACTTTACCCTAGAGCTCATTTTAGTAGACCATTCCACATCTCGACTGTGTCATTCCTTTGAGGTCTGTTGGACAGGTGGAACACCCGGGCAACTGTGGTGGGTTGACCCTGGTTGAAGTCCACGTGCCCACCAAAGCCACTCTGTCACTCCCCTCCTTAACCAGAAAGGGGAGAAAAGGTGTAATGAAAGGCTCGTGGGTTGAGATAAGGACAGGGAAAGACTGTTCTCCCATTCCTGTCCTGGGCAAAACAGACCAGACTTGGAGAAGAATTCATCTAATTTATTACCAAGCAAACACAGAGCAGAGCAGTGAGAAATAAAACCAAATCTTAAAACACCGCCCCCCGCCCCTCCCTTCTTAATTTCACTCCTGATCTCTCAGTGCTCCCCCCCACAGTGGCACAGGGAGATGGTGGTTGACCATATGTTGTTTTGGCCGCTTCTTCCTTGGGAGGGACTCCTCCCCTGCTCCAGTGTGGGGTCCCTCTCATGGGACACAGTCCTCCATGAACTGCTCCAACATGAGCCCTTTCCATGGGCTACAATCCTTCATGAACTGCTCCAGTGTGAGTCTCTCCCATGGGGTGCAGACCTTCAGGAGCAGACTGCTCCAGCGTGGGTCCCCCATGGAGTCTCAAGTCCTGCCAGCAAACCTGTTCTGGTGTGGGCTCCTCTCTCCATGGGGCCTGCAGGAGCCTGCTTGCTCCAGCGCAGGCTTCCCACGGGGTCACAGCCTCCTTCAGGTGTCTCCCCCTGCTGTGGCGTGGGGTCCTCCATGGGCTGCAGGTGGAATTTCTACACCCCATCATCCTCCTCTATGGACTGCAGGGGGACAGCCTGCCTCACCATGGTCTTCTCCATGGACTGCTCTGCTCCGGTGCCTGGAGCATCTCTTCCCCCTCCTTCTTCACTGACCTTGGTGTCTGGGGAGTTTCTTACATCTTCTCGCTGCTCTCTCTGGCTGCGAAAGCTCCTGCAGTTGGTTGTTTTTTCCTTCTTATACTGTTATCCCAGAGGTGCTACCACTGTCGCTGATGGGCTCAGCCTTGGCCAGTGCCGGGTCAAGTCTTGAAGCCGGCTGGTATTGGCTCTGTCAGACACAGGGGAAGCTTCTAGCAGCTTTTTACAGAAGCCACCACCCCTGTGGCACCCCCACTACTAAAACCTGGCCACACAAATCCACAACAGCAACTCTGTGATGTTCACACTGTTCCTGGAATTTTTATTTTTTTTAAATGACTGCCACAGCAGAGGGCATGGGAGTGTCATAAAACCATTGATTAAATCCTGTCACTGTGGTAAGTGCATCAGCTTTATGGCAAGCAAAAAAATCTTCCACCAAGGAATTGTAGGTTGATACTTGATAATGGACCCCTTTTGCCCACTGAATAGCTGGTCCAGAAAGCTCAACCGACATTCCCTCTGAAGGTGAGAAAAATTCCAGGACCTAAATGTAAATCTTTTGCCTCTCCTGCAAACAGAGAGACTCTGGCTGCTTTATCATGCCAGAGGTGGCACAAGCCAATTTTAACTGTTGACTGCCCAGGACGATTTTGATTGTTGCCTGATTTTTTCACAAATAATCCATATTCAAATCTCAAATGTTAGCAGTATCCCTTCTCTGCGAGTTGTTCCCCTGTGGGTCATCAGTAGTGATTTCTTGTTTAGTCAGGGTTCATACTGGTACAGAATCAATGACTTCCTCACCATATACATCTGGGCTGGCACAAATGTCTCCAGCCCAGTCACCATTACACGTAGCAACACAGACCTTTATGGGGTCTATATCACTACCTTTTAACAGTTTTTCACAATGTTGCCTTGCTTTTTCTGTAACTTGTGGCACTAATTGTTTTTCCAGACTTAACTGTCAGCCTTTAATTTGGTTATACTAATTGTAAATCCTTCGCTGACAATTCACCTTTCAATTTTATGATTTCCTCTTCTAACCTTTCAACTTGTCCATTCTCAATTTTCCATACGATGGCTAACAGCCAGCACATTCCTTCCTTAACATCTGTCCTTCTTCACTTTCCACATATCCTTCCATTTATTAAACTCATTCCATACAGCTTTTGGATCATGGCATAGTGCCTTTAACCACTTCTTGTCCTGGTTGGGATCTTGCCATCTGTTTTCTGTAAACTTCTTTCTCCAGGAGTCACATTTATTGGGAAAATCTGTCATCAGTCTGATCCAAGGATTCTGCTGACTCAGCCAATTAGTTCTGTCACCCGACACTATGGGGACAGATGGGTTCTTTTGGGGATCCTTGGCAGAATGATGATAGCACTAAGTTGTAGCTACAATTAAAGCTTTATTATTTTAAACAGATTTGGATTATCAGCTTAGCATAGAATTTTATCATCAGGGTAGCACAGGATTTTTATAATCAGAATCAGTATAGCACAATTGTATAAGTAGCAAAGCCCAGAATTTTATAGCACAGCTTAGCATATGGTTCCTAGTCACCTGAACCCTCTGCAGATCGGGTGACATCTTAATACTTGGCTTGGCCTACCAATATCCCAGTCGTTGTCTAGACTCGGAACATGTAAAAGAGTATAAGTCCTTCACCCGGTCCTGGGAGGAGGCAGATGATGGTGGCGGTGTCCCTGGGCTCACGGGTTTTGCAGTCCAGCCGCAGTTCTGGTCCAAGTCCCACTTAGGGCCTCTACCTGCTTGACTTTATGGGCAGCACTCTGTGTGCTGCTAGGCTTCTCTGTTCTGTAATGAGGTCATCACCACTCAGTTGGCCGAATGCCTGGGATTTCAAGGCCAGTAACGAGGGGAGGAGTAGTCAGCCTGGTGCTCAGGAACCTTGAGGCTGATAGGGAAGGGAGAAGAAGTCTACCTGGTGTGCAGGGCCATCAGGAGGAGGGGGGAAGGGACTGATGTGTGACCACCTTGGTCACAGAGAATGGCCGGTTGCCTTACAAATGACGTTAGTTATGCTAACCATGTTACTGACGGTCAGGAGCAGGGAGCACTGGTCACACACGACAAAGCCGTGTCAAAGGGATGCTTGTCATGGTGGGTACTGAGAGGCTTCTGGCATAGACAGGACATAGTTTGTGCAGCCTGTAGTAGTCAGATGGAACCGGCCTCATACAAAACAGCTCTGTGTTCTGCAAAGCTCCGTTCTTATTTCTGCTACTCCAATTTAATAGATGCTACATTTCTGGATGAGGTATGAAGGGCCTGAGGTCAGTTGTTCCTGCCTTTGGGTTGGAAAAGGGTTTCGACAGTTGCTTTATGTTTCTTTCAGCCTTTGATTTATTTGATTCTTGAAGTATTTCACAGATCTCTTATTCTTTTTCACTACTGTGGCCAGTCAAACATGGTGTTCAAGTCTTTTCCACATACCAGGATTATATTTGGTTTAGAAACACCTTGATTCTTTCATCTAGGGTTTCACACCTGTGCTTATGCATCCTCTTAAAAGAACTGTATTTAAATCACTTGTCACCACCTTGCATGTTGGAGCACACCAAGTTTTGGCCTGTTGCATTGATTTTTTAATAACTGAAAACACTCTATATCGTAGTCTTATTGTTAGGTCTTAGTAGAGTACATTTAATTACTGTTTTAAAAACAACTACAGCTATTCTATTAGTGAATACTGACTACTCTTATGAATTTCTTTTTTTGTCACGCTTAGAAATTGGATAACTCTGCTGAGGTACAAGTCATAATACAAAGACCTGCTTGTAGCATTCTTCACAGCTAGTGCTAATTTAATAAATATGTCCTGGAGGGAAAGTGATTAATTTCAAACATTGTGGAACATAATTAAAAACATCCACCTGCAATATGTGTAAGAAATTTTTAGAAGTTGCTTCCTAATTCCAAAGCCAGTAAGCTCTAAAGGTGTAGCACAAATTACTGTATGCTAATTTCTCTTACTATTCATTTTCTCATTTGGATATTAATGTTTAACCATCTAGAATAGGATAATTCTAACACTGATAAATTAAGCCTGTAAATCTTCAGTACCTCTCTATTTAAATTGCTTCCTAGACTCCTTCTAGCCAACTTCTGCCCAGTTTGTTCCAGTTTGATGACAGATTTTTTAGTAAGTTGTTTCTGGAATGCCTCTTAGGCACAGTAAGTCTCTTATCACTACATAGAGAAGATGGACACATTTTTCTTGGAGGTGCACAGCAAAAGGACAGGGAGAAATGGGCACAAGCTGCCACACATGAAATTTCAATTAGATGATAGGAAGAAGAAATCGTAGTGAGGGTGCTCAGACTTTGGAACAAGCTGCTCTGTGAATTTATGGAATCTACATCTTTGGGATGTTCAAAACTTGACTGAAACTGACTTGGAGCAACCTGTTCTACCTTTATAGTTAGATCCAGCTTTCAAGTTCCCCCTGCTCTGAGCATGATTTTTGACTGTGTGACCACCAGAGGTCCTTCCTGACTTTTCTGATTCTATGATCAGGAAAATCAGGTTATTTTAGAAATATCTTTTCTCTGGCCTCTGTTCAGATTAGCTTTCTGCAGAGGGTTGCCGTTTTTGATATCAGACCTGTTATGAGTTACCCTTCTTGAGACTGACCAGCTCAAAACAGGAAGCCTGTGCTGCAAAATAGTGTTGGTTATTGTGTCTCTGACTAATCAGTATTTTCTTGGATATGGCACAGAAATTCCAGGAGGCATATCCCATACTTAGGGATGCAACAGTGGAATGAGCTTGTTTGTGAAGTTTCAGGGAACACTGTCCCACATGACATCCTTGTCTCTAAATTGGAGAGACATCAATTTGATGGATGGACCACTCCATGGATAAGGAATTGGCTGGACACTCACGCTCAAAGAGTTGTGGTCAATGGCTCAATGTCCAAGTGGAGATCAGTGACGAGTGGTGTTCCTCAGGGGTCTGTACTGAGACTGGCACTGTTTAACATCTTTGTCAGAAACATGGACAGTGGGATCGAGTGCACCCTCAGCAAGTTTGCCGATGACACCAAGCTATGTGGTGTGGTTGACACACTGGAGGGAAGGGATGCCATCCAGAGGGACCTGGACAGGCTTGAGAGGTGCGCCAGTGTGAACCTCATTAAGTTCAAGAAGTCCAAGTGCAAGGTCCTGCATGTGGGTTGGGACAATCCCAAGCACAACTGCAGGCTGGGCGGAGAATGGATTGAGAGCAGCCCTGAGGAGAAGGACTTGGGGGTGCTAGTTGATGAAAAACTCAACATGGGCCGGCAGTGTGCGCTGGCATCCCAGAAAGCCAACCGTGTCCTGGGCTGCATCAAAAACAGTGTGGCCAGCAGGTCGAGGGAAGGGATTCTTGCCCTCTACTCCGCTCTGGTGAGACTCCACCTGGAGTACTGCACCCAGCTCTGGAGTCCCGAGTACAGGAAAGACATGGAGCTGCTGGAGCAAGTCTAGAGGAAGGCCACAACCTGATCAGAGGGCTGGAGCACCTCTGCTACAAGGACAGGCTGAGGGAGTTGGGCTTGTTCAGCGTGGAGAAGAGAAGGCTCTGGGGAGAGCTAATTGCGGCCTTCCAGTACCTGAAGGGGCCTACAGGAAAGACAGAGAGGGGTTGTTTCTTAGTGAGTGTAGTGACAGGACAGGGGGCAATGGGTTTAAACTAAAAGGGGGGAGATTTAGATGTTAGGAAGAAATTCTTCCCTGTGAGGGTGGTGAGGCACTGGCACAGGTTGTCCAGAGAAGCTGTGGAGGTCCCATCCCTGGAAGTGTTCAAGGCCAGGTTGGATGGGGCTTTGGGCACCCTGGTCTAGTGTCGAGTGTCCCTGCCCATGGCAGGGGGGTTGGAACTAGATGATCTTTGAGGTTCCTTCCAACCCAAACCATTCTATGATTCTAACTCTGGAAGACTGTTTCATCATCCTTAGAACTGTAGGAGCAACTGTAGGAAGGTGCTCGGGCTCTGACAGCAGTTCAGTGATGTTAGTGTGCGTCCATAATATGATGGCCATTGTGTTGTTTTACAAGCTGTGGTCGTTTATGTTTCAGCAAGATTCAGGTCCTGCTTCCCTTGCCCCTTTGTAATACTCCTGGATGTTTATGATTTTCTTGTGTGTGTTTAGAGCACTCAAGTTTTGAGGAAAACGCACAAGTTGAAATTCAGACTCTAGTTTTATGAACATAGCTGAGGGGAGGGTAGTTCCTTTTTTTTTCTAGGGACGGCATAGATATATCCTTTAGAAAGAAGGATTGTTTGTTTTGTTTGATAATGTCTGGCTTGAACTCAGCACGAGTACCCTTAACTGATGAATATATACCAGTCATGCTTGCTCTGTGTCTTCTGCTGAATGTCAAGAATAAACCTGAAGAAGGAATTGTCCCAATCTTGTTCAAAATCTCTCCCTCATAGGTTACTCTTGACATTTCTTAAACAGGTGTTTCACACTAGTAGGTCTTGAAAGAGCATTTAGTACATAAAAGGAGGAACAACAATATAAAGGATTAGCGGGCCATGATGAGAACGTTGGTTTGTGAAGCGAGCGTTTCTAGTACAGTGAATTGTTTTGTTTTAACCGCCTTTGCATTCCAATCTGAGAAGACACGATACTGCTGCGAGAAGCCAGCACTGCTTATTTAAACTCACCGTTTCCTCCCCAGAGCAGGCATTATTGTCTGGTAAGCCCAGGGCAGACACCTTTTTCTGTCTATATATAACACTCTAGCTGCGGGACCCTGCAAAAGATTTTCTCTCCACCTTTCTGAACCTGCTGTCCATCATATGTGTGCCTGGAGCTGGAGGAGATTGGACTTGATCATCTCAGTCATTTATGTTCTGCAGCAAAATGGGGCCTGATCAAATAGGACAAGTTTCAGTTCAATTTTGGGTTGAAGTTTAAGTTTTTTACTGAAAAGCTGTAAGATGTGTATGACTGCAACTATGTGTCTCTTCTGTGAATAATTTTTTATTTTTCATGTTTTTCTAGACAGAAAGAATTTACTTTCAAGTATTTTTACCAAAAGGGAACAAAGAGAAAAGCAAGCCCATGTTCTTTTGCAGTAAGTGGAGTATTGGCAAAGTAGTGGATTTTGCAGCTTCCTTAGCAAGCCTTAAAAATGACAACAACAAATCCACATCCCAGGTAAATCAGCAATAATAACAAACATTTTCCAGGTGGTTGGGTTTTGATTTTCTTTTGAGTTGTTTTTTTTTACCCTTTTGTCTCTCCCTCACTCCACTTCTTGCATCTCAGATAGCACAGAAATTAACATCAAAATTTGCCTATTTGCCTTGCAGAAACTGAGATTGTGCCATGCTGCCTCTGGAGAAGCCTTGCCGTTTGAGCACACATTGGAAACATGGCTATCCGATAAAGACTATCCATTGTACAATGGTGGAAATATAATTTTGGAGTATCTTGATAATGATGTTCTCTCTATCGAAGATACAGAGTCATACTTTAGTTAATCAGTAAATTATCACAAACAACAATGATAAAAAAATCAGTTCAACCCAAGTCCACTTTTCTTTTAAAATCACTGGTATGGCAGAATCTGTCCTCAGTTGTAAAGACATCGTTCCCATCAATTTCTCAATTGCTTGACTGACAGAAGAATTTATGTCCTGAAAGGAAAAATAGTTATTATAATCACTAATACTACAGATACTCACTTTCTAGAATAAATTCTTGCTTTATTCAGCTATATGTCAATAATGTTTTCTTAAATTTCATATTTATTTTTATGTAAATTAAATATTTACATATTGATGTGTAAATATCAATATGAAAAATACATATTGAAACCAATAAATAATGAAAATGTAAACTTGCAGTGTATCAGTTCTCTGAAGGAAAGAAACACATTACACTGTTACAGGATCTTTTCCACACCTACAAGAACAGATTTCATTGCATTTGGAATCCAGCAGTGTCCGTGCCCCAGGTCCACATTTTCTGCTCATCATAGCATAACACCATTTAGAAGGAAAGCTTTCTGAAGCGAAACAAAAATTCACACAGATGTCTGTCTGTCTTGTGTTTGTAAATCTCAGCATCATTGTGTGATTGGGTGGTGGATAAAAAGAGAACTTGAAATTGAGGAAGAAATATGGTTAACTAGAAGCATTGCATCCAACAGCCTCCAGTTTCATCCTGGCGTTGCCAACCTTACATAAATCGCTCGTTTCCTATTCAGCCGTCTGGAAGATGGACTTACTAAGTTTAGAAGCGGTTGTCTACGCTGATTACACATAAAGAAGTTAGCCCTCTGGGAGCATAAGCATCACTTATAGAATTAATGGCTTTCTCTGTTGTCAGTGTCTTGAAATTGGTGCTCATTGTTCAGAGTATCAGTAGTTGATATACTCCAGATTTTGGACCTCTTTTGGTGCATTTCAAAGCTGTATTGTAAAATCAAAGTGAACATAGCAAGGAAGAACCACAAAATTATTTTATGTTTTGAGTTACTGAAACATAAAACCATGTAATGTTGCACAGAAGTATTAGGGCCAGCACTTTCCTAACTGTAAGTTCTGATGTATAACCAAGGAGCCTTGCTTCATCTTTCTTGAACAGGCCTCTTACAACCTCAGCTCATTCTGCAGTGGCCTTGAGCCTGTCTGTTTAAGCTAGAGGAGTAGAAATGTGCTTTCATCTGTTTCCAGTTATTCAGCCAATGATCTCCAACTGGGAGGAGCTGGAAAGGCAATCCCACGGTGACAGGAAGGACAATGCATGAGCGGCTGTAAGCAGAGCGGTGGGAAGTGCAAGCCCAAACTGGATTTGCAAACCTGCAGCGTGTTCCTACTGCACCATGGTGCAGTGTAGTGTGAGTGAATGACTGACGCTAACCTGTTCTTTGGATACTAAATAGGCTAGCCAGATTTTCAGCTGCAGCACGTAAGGTGGGATCCGTTGCTACTAAAATGACCTCGTGGCTCGTGATGAGGGCACAGTATTCAAACAGAGCGGGAGAAATCTGTCTCCCACAGCCTGATTCGCTGCTAGGTTAGTGTGACCTTCCAACAGGTTTGAAGAGCCCGCGCTCTGTTTCAGACACAGGGCACTTCCTGCCAGGCAGCTATCTTCACGTGCTGTTCCCATGTTTGCAAGGATGTTCCTGCTTGTAAGCGCACCACCACTGGAGGTACTCGGTAATGCCTGGAGGTGTAACTGGGCCACAGGGAGACTGATTGTCTACACTGTTCAGAAATGTCAGTATGATGCATTTCCAGGACACAAATCTGGATTTGGTGTTTTGGGTCATGCAGTTACTGTGTCCACTGAGAAAAACTCCAGGTTTTTCTATAGTACGTGCTTGCCTAAAGGGAGCCGTTGTCCACTGGCTGTAATGCTAGGTTCTGGTTCCTTTGTACCAGCTTGAAAACAAACGGGTAGCTGTGCATGACACCCGCTGTTGGCACAGCTGCAATAAAAAAAAGTAAAATAATCACAATGTAAGAGGAGCCTGCCTGGCATCTTTTTCAAAAGGTATTCTCCATTGGCAGCGCAGTACTGTGGGCTTGTTCCAGTAGCTGTAAAGTGTCATGGTTTTTGGTACTACCAAGTAGTATACCTCTATAACCACTTCGGAGTATCTGTAAGGTTATTATATATTGATTGGACTTGCCTAAAAACCAAAAACATCTCAGGAAGTGTGTCACTGTTAATTGTTCTTATTTTGCTTTGCAGTCCTCTTTACTGGAGTTTTAACATGACTTAGGTATTGGTAGATTATTTTACTGATATGGTGTGGATGTCACAAGAAGGAGAGTGCTTCTGGTTTCCATGGAGCAAAGGTTCTTCAGTGCATGGATATTGTAGAAATCTTTTTTTCCTGGCAGCGGGAAGTGTATGTGTACTTCACCGCTTTCCCTCGCCTGTCTCTCCAGCTGTTTGTCATCTCCCTTTCCAGTGCAAAAGGAACAGGTCCCTTTCCCCTTGCTATTTCTTTTCCTTTTCTCTGCAATTCTTTATTGACTCTTCTTTGCATCTTAGGCTGTTGTGGCATGGAACACGCAGTAAAAGGCCAACCGTCATTATGGGACAAGTGAGTTGGGAAGAGCCCCAAACTGAACGCACTCCCCTTGCTGTTGTTACCGAAGCAAGTGGAAAATGCTGCTACAGAACAAGCTCGCTTTTTTTTTTTCCTGCAGAAAATCTGCTCTCTCTACTTACTCCCTTTCTCCTGCCCCGGATTTTTCTGCCCTAGCAGTTGAAAGCAAAATAATTAAAATGGGCGTGGGATGTAGGAAGTAAATCTTCGGGGAGATCTCAAAGGTTTGACCAGGAAGGTTGCTTTCATCAGTCGCCAGTTATTGCTAAGGCCTATCAGCCCATAAATGTCCGTACAAATACGGCAAGTCACAGTTGAGAAGACTCCAAAAAGTTTTCACATTCACTTTCATCTTATTCCAGGAATGTGTCTGGGATTGTATGTAGAAGCTCATACCAGTTAGTTTTCAGAAACCGAGAAGCAAAACCAAATTAAGCTAATCTGACAGGTAAATAATTGAAGAGAGGTGAAAACTCTGTCCTAACCACTGACTCTAGGAACAAAAGCAGAAACTTCCCCAGAGCTTCAGTATCTTGCCTAGGCTAGAATTGCTCACATTTTAGCTGTTTAGACACTAGCATATCTTCACTTAGCATATACTTTTTTTTGTTTGTTTTCTAAACCTTATTAGCACATTTTCATAGGGCAAGTTAAAAAACTGGATTTGAAAAAAAACCCACAAAACCAACCAAATCCCAACAAAAAACCACCCCACACTTTGGAGGAGACACCTGACAGTTGAAACCATTGTTAATTTTACAGGCTCGTGCTTAGAAGTTGCTGAACTGTTGCTTTAAAGTTAATAAATAAAACGTTAAACCCACTTCTAGTAGATGCAAAGAAAGTGTATGCAAAGTTATGTAACTGAGAAGAGGAATTTGTCAAAAGAAATACTTAATGATTTTATAATAAACAATACTTGCAGCTAAACTATTAAAATGGGTGAGTATCAAGCTTTTTGGTTGTTTGATCTGTATAGTGAGAATGCACAAGGTCAAGGCTTTGCAAACAGCTCCTGGCCTTGTTCCAGTTCAAGCTCTGCTACAAAATTGCCTGGTATATATTTGTGATACAGGGCACACAGTTTGGAAAGGGTTATATTAACATCAAGAGCCCAGCTTTGCTTGGATATGTGACCTGTTTGGTCAGCTGGGCAATGCTGTAGCGAACAACAATACATCACACTAAGAAAGCAGGCAGTAATCTCTCATACTTTTTATTTTCATCAGTTTCCTTTTGAGTGTCTGTTTTAGAACAATATGTGCCCTGGAGTGTGATCAGCCTGGTTTGAAGACTTTCATCAACAGATCACCTCTCTTCATCTTGCTGATCAGGTGCAACATAAACCCAGACCTCCTTGCAGCTCAGTTCTCCTTGCAACAGCCTCTTAACGTGCAATACAAAATTTCCTTTCAGATGGAATGGAAATTGTGGTTTGGATTACGGAAATTCTTACAGATAATAAAATTTCAGGCACTTCTGTTTGGTTTACTTCTGCTGATTTTAGGCTGAGTGCAGAATTTGAAATCCCCTGATAAAGCCTGTAAAACACTTACTGTAGTGTCAAGCCTACTAGTAACGGTGTTAAAGAAGCCATTTCCCCTAACGCTGGTGCAGTCCGATGTAGCTGGTACTGAGGTGTGTTTGGCAGCTCGCCTCAGAAAAAAAACGAATCAGAGCCGAAGCGCCTCTTTCAACGGGCTGTGTGCTTTCAGTATAACCTTGTAACGACTGACTTGCAAAATAATTGGTAAAAACATACCTCATCGTCTCTGCAGTTCTTTCAGGACCGTGAATACTTTAAAAAACAGGCTTGTATGACTACTCCTGTTTAAGGAATGGGAAGGAGGAAACCCAAAAAGGCACAGTGACTTGTCCCATGCCGCAGCACCGCTGGGAATGGGAACCGTGTCTTCACGGAGGTGGAAAGGACAAAACTTCCCCCCTTTGGCCTTGAGTGAGGGCCTAGGGGTGGGTTGGGCTGGCACTGGGGAAATGGGTAAGGCTGCTTCCTTTGGCGATGGAGGCATTTTATGGTCATTTTAAATCACAAAGCAAACTACAACCCTTGTCCTGCTTACAGCAGATCTTTTTACATATATCAGTAAATGACATCAGTTGCACTTTGTGGACACAAGACACCACCTCAGTGTTTTACCTTTACTTGTTGGAAGACGATAGGGTCAAAAGGCCACGGAAAAATAACAACACTGGTATCAGTCAGTCTTGAAAGGAAAGCTTTTTTCCCTCTGTGTAACTTTAATTCTAGTAATTGTTAAAATGTATAATTTGAACTGCAAATTGTTTTCAAAAATCTTTGTTTGAAAGCTAAGGGAGTTTTCTGGGAAATGTTTTTACTAGGTATTTTAAAAATATCTGTTGTCTCTGGTTACTGATTTGGTATTATTGTACTTAGCAGAACTGTCCGTGGGAGAGGCTAGCGAGGGACCAAAGGAAGCTCACTGACGGGTGTCAAGTTTTTCAGGAAAAAATGAAGATGTCACAAAGAACCCCATCTGTAAGAAGCTTGCTCATTTTCCTGCTTTTAAGCACCGTAACCTGAATTGATTAAATGCTGTTTCACTTATTACAGAATCATAGAATGGTTTGGGTTGGAAAGGACCTCAAAGACCATCTACTTCCACCCACCCTGCCATGGGCAGGGACACCCTACACTAGACCAGGTTGCCCAAAGCCCCATCCAACCTGGCCTTGAACACTGCCAGGGATGGGGCCTCCACAGCTTCTCTGAGCAACCTGTTCCAGGGCCTCACCACCCTCACAGTAAAGCATTTATTCCTAACAGCTAATCTAAATCCCCCCTCTTTTAGTTTAAACCCATTACCCCTTGTCCCGTCACTACACTCCATGATAAACAGCCCCTCTCCAGCTTTCCTGTAGGCCCCTTTAGGTACTGGAAGGCTGTGATTAAGTCGCCCCGGAGCCTTTTCTTCTCCAGGTTGGACAACCCCAGCTCCCTCAGCCTGTCCTTGTAGCAGAGGTGCTCCAGGCCTCTGATCAACTTTGTGGCCCTCCTCTGGACTTGCTCCAGCAGCTCCATGTCTTTCCCGTGCTGGGGACCCCAGAGCTGGATGCAGAGGGGGAGAATCCCCTCCCTGGACCTGCTGGCCACACTGTTTCTGATGCAGCCCAGGACACAGTCGGCTTTCTGGGCTGCCAGCGCACACTGCCGGCTCACGTTTGGAGGGGACCGTTACACACACACTCATGCTCTTTTTCATGGGCCTTCATACTTTTCTCCACACGCTGAATAATTCGGTCTCGTTTTCAACACTGGCACCTTCAGCAGCCAAAAGCGCAATGGCGTGCCCCATGGCAGAGCATTTACGGTATCTTCTAATTGCCACATCCAATTATTAAAAATAAATCGGCATTAAAGGCTAATTTCAACACCTTAACTGTAACTCTGACAGAGCTGCTCCCGCCACCCGGCCCGCCGCACCTGCAGCCGCCCCCCGCGCAGGCGCAGCGGCAGCCAGGAGCACTGGCGGGGGGGCGGGGATAACGGCTTCGCCCTGGCGCCTGCGCGCCTCGGCCGGAGCGGGAGCAGTGGCGGCGGAGGTGACCGCGGCGGAGCGCGCAGCGGTGAGTCTCTTCCTCGGCCGCCATTTCGGGATGCCGTGAGGGGGCTGTGCTGCTGTCCCGGGGGCTGTGTGGCCCGAGCGAGGCCAGGGACAGGCAGCCGGCCGGCGGGCGGGAGGTGCTCTCGGCCCGGCCGGGCAGCCTGGGCCGCCCTTCGGCCCGGGATCCAGACCTCTGCTCGCCCTGAGTTTGTGGGACAGACGCGTCGCGGGGCATCCCGAGGGGACAGAACTAGGCTGGGGAGAAAAAAATGCACTTCTCCCAGTCAGTGTAGGCGCTGACATGGAGCTGGAATACGCGTTCTGGAGTTGCTGTTTCGGTGAGGTTTTAAATGTGGGTTTTTTTCCTGTGCTACCTGAGTGTGTGCCGTTGCACTGAATGGCAGTGTAACAGAATACCTAGTGCTGTTGTGCCCAGCTCCCTGTCCTGGCAAACTCTGTGTGTGTAACAGAACCCATGCTGTAAAGGTTGTGATGAGAAAAGAACATTATTAACATAATTAAAGCATCATACCCCTTGCGTTTTACTTAACTTTTCTAGCCATCTCTACCCGTTTAGGTCCAAGGCTGAAAGAGACATCGACCATTTGATCAGGATGATGGGACTGGAGGCTTGTCAACTGTGTTAATTGCATAGGGATTTTTTTTATACTTTTTCAATGCTGCTTGTTTTTTTTCTTCCTCTGATCATTTATCTAACCTTTGTGAATCTGCAGGTGTTATGAAACTGTTACCCAGGTCATCACTTAGAGCCTGAATCGCTTCGGTAGGAAATACCCAGAAGGTGTCTGAAAGGACTGGGGCTCAAAAAACGAAAGAGGGTTCCAGAGTTCAGAACAGCATTGTGTCATTGAATGAATTTGTGGTCCGTTGTGGATGTATCAGAAATAATGTATGATATGCTGGTGTGTATTTCACATTGCTCATGAAAGTAGAGGTGCATAGGGGATAATGTATCTTGTATTCCTTCATAATACTTAAGAATATAGAAGATGCTTTGAAGTGACTGTGGGATCTTGTAACTTTCTCATGTAGAATCGAAACTGTTTCATATTTGTATTTGGAATAAACCCCTAGAACATAGCATGGAGGGCTAAAATATAGAAAGATAGATTTTGGGTTTAAGATTCTTATCTTCTAATTTAAGATATTCTAAGTATTTAAAACCATACTTAAAAATAGACTAAGCTGTATGTCAGCAGTGTTCTGCAATAAATTATAGTCAAGATTCTAGTCTTTTTAAGCAAAAAGGCCCTGAGCTGTACACTTGTCCCGTCCCACTTGGTGGGTGTAAGGGACAGTTAATTTTTTAATTCTATGTGCGGTAATCAGGAGTAACGACAATTACTCTAGAGGTTTAAACAAACTATAAATTCACTTAAAATGCATCAGAACTACAAAAGATAGAGGCCTGGCAAAGGTTATAACAACACTTAAAAGTCAGTGGAATCACAAGAGACATTGACCTAGCAAAACTTGTGATGAAATTACCTTAGTGTGCTGAAAATGAAGTTAGAGACAAAGAGAGAGGAAAAGAAAGAGATAGAAGGAAAGATAAGAGAAGAGATATCACCATCCTGGGTTCAGCGATGTTCTCTGCACCAGAAGCTTGTGTTTTCCCCTTTTTATAACCCAAAGTGCCCAGCCCATAGGTAGGGGGTTTGTCATCACTGAGCAGTCACAGTATGCGATCAGGAATGTTCCAGAAATGAGTTGGTGGGTTATGGAGGTCTCAAGGGGTCTTACTGTCTCCCCCCACTTCAGGGTTGAGTGAGTTATGGCCCCTCACAAGCACGTACGCACAGGAGGCAGATGGGCTGTATCAGGCCATTTCAGGGAGAGGGGAAGGGGCTCACAAGATGGTATCCTGCCTCCTGCAGGCTCTGTCCTTGGTCAAAACAGCTATTTGCCACATTCCCTCATTATCCCTGCTTGTGTCAAGGCGTATGTTTGGGACATTCACTGGTCGTCAGAGCCTTACAGCACTGTATTTGAGAATGTGCTTGTGTGTAACCACACCGTTGCTTTTCAGAGCCTTTATGTACATTGAGGTCACTGGCTAAATGTGGAATTGTGTTCTATACATGTAAGTTTAAAGACTGAGGCTCCGTACTTGTTAATGTTTTTTTTTATGCCTTTTTGATAGTACAAAATGTGGGGAAAAAATCTGGTAACTTTAGTCTAAACTTTTAATACTTTTTAAGTTTGGGGGTTTTTTCAGAGTAAGAGGTAGGACAAACTTCCATATTCTAACAAGGAGAAAACAGTGCAGTCCAGAATGGGAAGTGCAAAAATAGATATTTTTTTTTTAAAAAAAGCCATAATCATATTTGTGTTAATCTATCCTTTTGGTAGACTGTATATCTACTAAAAGATGGCAGATCCTTGGCAAGAATGTATGGATTATGCAGTTGATTTGGCAAGGAAAGCTGGGGAGGTAAGTATAAGCTATTTATAAATAATAAAATTGTTTATTGAGTCTAGTATGTGTATAGTGTTTGAAGGAGTTAGATGTTGGATATTCTGAGGAGTCTTTTGTCAAAAACATAAATTAGCAGAATTGTTCAGTGATGTTCAAGTTCAAGACTGCAGTGTCTTATATGTTTACAGCTTGGTTAATTTAAGAAAACAACTTTGTACTTTTCTTTGCAGAGTCCAGTTAAAGAGTAATGAGTATTTTTTGTTCCTTAAATTTGATTTAAAAAAAATAATTCTGAATTGTGGTTAGCAAAGAGCATCTATGGTTTTCCCCTAAAACTACATCTGTCTGCTGTATTTTTTTACTACCTCAATCAGTGTTATACAGTGGCTCATTGTTGGCACAAGGTACCACATCATGTTCTCTACATCAAGACTGCTTTAGTTCTATAAATAAGAAGCATCCCTTGCAGTGGCGGTACTTCGCCCATTTGTGGTATGAGATGGCTTACGACAAGAAAGAGTTTGCACATCTTGGCAAAGCCTCAGGATAAGAGTGGTTACCAAATGTTCAGCTCTTGGTAGTTCTACTTGGTACATTTGAATGCTATTGCAACCAGACAAGATGGCACGTGTACTAATTTTGTCCCCTGGAGCTGCAGAGTCTGCAGAATGTTGTTCCTGCAACGACCTCATTAAAATCTTCCCTCAGAAAATCTTCCTAAGTTATAATAAAATAATTCTGTGGGCTGTGAGGCATGGATTCTTGCTTAAGCTGATTCTAATAGTTTTACGATCATAAATGCATGGTCTGGCTAAATATAGCTGACTTAAGCTCAGTCCGAAGTGTTTCATTCAACTCCTGTATTTAAATTTATAAATCTAAAACTTGTCCTAACAAAATAGAGCTCAGTTTCGTGTACCAGCCTATCTTTTTGTGGTACTTAGATTTAAGGTCATGTAAAAGTTTGTGCTGAGTAGGACTGGAGATAGATGCAGGGGTAAGCCCTAGCTCCTGCAGTTAAATCCAGGTTTTGTCACTGCTTGTGTTTGTGTTTTCTATGTGCAGTATAGAAAATTACAGTAAAAATTATGCTCAAATTCTTGGGAAAACTAGGATTTTCCATACTCTTAATGGAGAAAGATTTTTTTTCTCTTTTTTTTTTCTTTTTCTTCTGTTAACAGATAATCCGTGGAGCGCTCAAAGAAGAAATATCCATTATGACTAAAAGTTCACCAGTAGATTTAGTGACAGAAACTGATCAAAAAGTAGAAAACTTCATTATTTCTTTGGTAAAAGAAAAATATCCTTCTCACAGGTATGGCTTCTTATCAGTACAATTTTGAATAGAAGAAGGGGAGAGGTGACTGGAAGAAGAAAATGGAAAAGTCTATGATTTTGCTTGGTAAAGTTTCATTGCAGTTGGCATGCTGGAAAGTTACAGAATTCTCCCTTACCCTCAATATAGTATCTTAAGAGTAGTAGGGGGTTGAAGTTTTGCCCAGGGCTGTAGTATCAAAACAAGGTGTTCCCAGAGTCTACTGATACGAATTTAGCCTTTCTCAAGACTTATGCTGAAAGTCACTTCCACTTGAGCCAGCTGTAAATAATTTCTTTTTTATTTGTGTTGGAGAATCGAAGGTGGCCCCAAGATACTTGGCACCCAAATTTCTTGTCTGCTGTTGAAACTTGTTTGCTGCCTGTGCTGGATGAGTCCTGTGGTACTGAGTGTGCCTTTAGCAAATCTCGTACAGTTTAAGAACATCAAGTGTCCTTAAATGACAGGGTCTTCTGATTCTGCATAACTGAGAGTCTGTCATACAAAATACTGGGGTTTTAATCGCTCTTCCTTTTTATCCACCACCCCCCCCCAATTTATTCTTGAAGGGTGAATTGTCCGTATTTTATTGACTTTACTTTTACTTACATAGGACTTTCTTTCCCATTTTGACATAATGGCTCAAGTTTAATACAGTGTCTTTAAAACAGGTTTTCCAATTTTGCTTGCATTTTCTTGAAGATTTTCTTATTGTAGTTGTATATGTGAAACGTAATAAATGTGCGTAGAATTGGAATAAATGAGGTGATGCAAAATGTCAGTAACCTAACCGCATTAGTGTAAGCATACAGATTCGTGGAATCACCTTGAAATAACAGTTTCTATGACACTGATAAACATTTTAGAATATTTTAGCTTCTTTTTATATTAGATAATTGCTACCACATTAGTCATACTGGTGTTGAATTTCTCTTCCTAATGAATTACTCATCCACCTCAGTAATTATTCAGTCTTTCTCCTCTTTGTGAAGATCTGCTGCTTTTTGGAAACATGCAGTCATCTCCACATTCATGGTTAATCATAAAACTCCTAATCAATATTAAAGGGACCTTATTTGTTTACTCACAGCAGTTCTCATTTTACATGTTTGTGGAGGAAAGCATGTGTTTGATGCATACTTTTCATAGGTTGAATAATATGTGATAAATTTAACAGCACGTAAAAGATGTGGAAGAGAATTCTGCCCACTCAGACTCATTCCAATAATTTTGCAGTTCAAAACAAATACTTTCATGCACAGCAAAAATGTGAAATTTGGATTCCTGTGTCACTGTGCCATATGTATCCCTTGGGTTCAGTATTATGGTTGCGATTTCATCGGTTTGGATTTCATCCCTTTGCCATGTTACCATTTTGTAATGCTTGTAAAACAACTTTCTGTCAGATTTGGGTTCAAATCAGACTACGCAGTTAACAGTTACTGCGATGGTGTAACCAGATGCATACGACCACAAAGGCTTTCTTCAGTTAAAATGCATTGCTAAAAAAATAGCATTTTATAGCACAAATAAAGCAAAAGGTATAAATAGCTACAACTGTTTTGACCAAAAGTTGATGATGCTGTTACTGGATAAAAGGTGAAAACTTCGATGTTCTGAGTGCTAAATTGCAGTAATGGATGTTGAAATGTAAAGTTTTTTTCCCCACATACTGTGCTTATCTCTGACGTCATAACTATTGATGCAAGCTTGGTCACATGTGGTTGGTGCTTTCCTGATAAAGTGTGTATTTCTCTGCTTTTTACATATGATTGCTGGTGATACAAAAACCTGCATCTCACTTTAAGAATTTTAATTTCAAGGACAGTGTTGTAATTCAGACATTTTGAACAATTTATTTGTATCTTTTTATGTTTGCTACTCTAGCTTCATCGGAGAAGAATCTGTTGCAGCTGGAGAGGGCAGCATTTTGACAGATAACCCCACATGGATTATAGACCCTATTGACGGAACTACCAACTTTGTACACAGGTCCACCTTTAATTTTTCTGTTAGCATCTTCAACTGATTACCTTTTTTTCCTTTCTTCAGTTCCATGAGAGTAAGGTTTTTTCACTTCTAAACTGCTTTAGAAGAGTTACTATGAACTTGTTAATAGTTACAAATTGCTCTTTGCATTTATTGAGAGCCATCGGGCAGTTTTTGTAATCATTTTAGTATTTCTGTAAGGATTATAATAGTCTCACTCTGTAACCAACAGCAGTTGTGCCATGAGAGGCCTGTACTATACAGCAGGGGTCAGCAGACTTTGGCATGGGTGCCAGAGATGTGCACAACAGGACTCTTAATTCTGAGTTGCAGCTTCTTCAGAGAGGCTTTAGTGTGAAGTGGTAACAACTCCAAGTGCTCATTTCTAAGAAATTTCAAATTCTTTGAGATCTAGAGCTGCTACCGTGAAAGAAAGCAGAATTTCACCAATAATTCTCTAGTGATATTTTGTACCAGGATAAGGAGGGGGCTTTCAGTGTAATGGTGACTGCCTGTTCCTTTTGTCTTTAAAAGACGATAGATTCTGGCCCTGATGAGCTTTTCTGAATGTACTTGATTCTGATTTTGAAATGACTGCCAATATGTGCGCCACGGCTTTGAACAGCTGCTGAATCCTGCTAAATAACGTGTTCAAAAAGCTGTAAGAACCCATTCTGCTGGATTTACAGACTTAAAAGTCAAATGTTTTGGAACTGCAAATTTTGAAGAGTAAAACCAAAAATTTTAAAAAATAATTGGTCGATTGCTAAAAACTTAAGACTGAGATGCAGCCTACTATGGCCTATGTTCTCCCACTGCCTTCACTCTTCCACCTGCATTCTTCCTTCTTACTTCAATATGTGTCTATCTTGTTGCTTTGGTGGAGGAAATGGAGGTGGGGGGGAGAAGTGATTTATTTCTTTTGGTGAGACCATTTTGGCCAGCTTGTTCCTTCCAAGAAAGGTTAGTAGCATAGAGGCTTGCTTGTAGTCTTTGGCTAGAAAATGCCAGTGCCTAAGCTGCAACAGGCTTGGTTTCAGTGGGGGAAAAGTTTGTATTTTAAATGGTCATTGATCTTCTTGGGTCTGTTTTCATAGTAAATTGTGCAAGTTCCAGAAAAATGATGTTTCCTATATAGTCCAAGTTTCTTTTTGAAGTATACATTACATTTACCTGAACATTGCTTTTATTAAGAGTAAGTGTGGTAATGAAAGAAGCATAGTGTCTCACTATAAATTAGTGAAATGTTTTGTTTTGTAGGTTTCCATTTGTGGCAGTTTCAATTGGCTTTGTTGTTAACAAAAAGGTATACTTTTTATTACTTAATATCTAATCAATCAAAACCAAATTAATTCCATGTTGCTAGTTATAACTAAGATCTGTACTTTCACAGCAAACAGGAAAAAATGGGAAAAAACCTGAAGGAACCTTTACTTTTTCTTGCAGATAGAGTTTGGAATTGTGTATAGTTGTGTAGAAGACAAGATGTATACTGCCAGAAAAGGAAAAGGTGCATTTTGCAATGGTCAAAAACTTCAAGTATCAGGCCAAGAAGGTAAGCTGAACAGAGTAGCTTATTTCTAGTAATTGCATTTATTTTGCAAATGAGGCATCAACAGTTTTAGACTTCGATATATTCCTGCTTCTTAGCTCATAGTTCTGTTTTGCAAAGACAGTCTTTTTTTGGCCATGGGTTGTTCAGTTTTGAGAAACAGCTTTTATGTTCCCTTTGATGCATGTAACATGCTTGTGATCTTTGCAAAATCAGGACTCAGCAATTGAAGATTTTATTCCTTTTTTGTCTGTAAGTTACGAGGTTTTGTTTGTTTTTAATTCTCTGTATGTCTGTAATCCATCTGTGATTGTTCTTTAGAGTCTTACAAATCTACCAAACAATTCAGCTTCTTCCAGGTGTGAACTAGTGGTTTAAATCAGTATCACTCTTGTATACTTCCTACCCTAAATGGGACCTTTAAAGATCTGAGGACTGTTCTAATTTTTATAGCAAGAGAATTTTATTTCCTAATGGCATCAATTAATGCATATGCACAATTGAACCAGATCATGCTTTGTTTGGTGTTTTATTTTTTCCTGCCATTTTCCATGTAAGAACAGGATTTTATACATTCAATGTGTGTAATATTTATATTAAAATACCTTACTTTTATTCAGTCTTGTAAGAAAGCGACGAAGTAAACTCTGCTGTTTATTATACAGCTTATTAACTGTTATTAAATAAGTTGTACTGTTGGAAAAGTGAGGTTTTGTTTCTTTTCCAGACATTACAAAATCCCTTTTAGTAACAGAATTAGGATCAAATCGTGACCCAGAGACTGTAAAAATAGTTCTTTCTAACATGGAAAGGCTTCTCAGTATTCCTATTCATGGGTAAGATAATTCCTATTTTGTGTATTTACTGATAGTGTTGGTATTGTAAATATGATCATTTTTAGGAAGGAACGGTTGCATTACATTTGACACCTTAAATGGGAAATAGGATTTAAATGTTTTTGTCTAGTAACTTGTGCAGAGAAACTCTGAGTGTGGTTTTTTTCAGGCTGGGATATAGATAAGACAACCCTAACAATCAGTACTGAGAACCAAAACATATTTCGTTTTGTAGGACTAGAAAGTATTGTATTTACTAGTTAGAAAAATGAAACAAAATTTTGGGCCTTTTTTTTTTTCTAGAGACACAGAAGGAGTAAAATTGGATAAACAGAAGCTATGTCACATTTCTTAGTTTCCTTTCCCTGTAGTAATGAAAATCGTTGGTTTTTTTTATATATATCAAAAGACAAAAGCAGATCTCCCTTTCGTCTTTAAACACTGTACTTTTTTTTTTTTTAATTCGTCCAAGCAGTTGAAATTATCCATAAACTGCTCTTATTTTGGTTACATTCCCTGCTTCCTCTCCTGCAGATAAGCCAGAGTTGACATTTCCACAAACAATTCTACATGTAAAGGTGGTTTCAGTAGTTCGGTTTTGTTACTCAGCCCTACTCACGTTTCTGATCTTTAGATCAGAACCTCTTCTAAGGGGTTGTGGTTTTATGCTGAGATTCTCAGGATTCTTGTTTTGACTCTTAACATGTAGATTTCTTCCTACTTTCAAAACGTCTTCTCATGTCATTGAGAATCATGCTGAACTGTAGGTGGGGAGTACGTTTTAGGTATGTTGTCAGTTCAACTTTGGTATTTTCTTTGTAAATGATAAATTGACATTGGAGTTGTTTCTTGCAGTAACATAGCTGCTATCAGTTACAATTTAATGTCTGTTTTACTAATACTTGAAATAACTGCAACTATTTCTACAAGTCACAGTTACTAAATGCATCAACATTTCCAAAAGAAACTGGAATTCGTAAAACAAGGTTTTTGATTAAGTTATCCAGACCAAGTTTATCCTGTGGAATTTATTTTTTTGTTATTACTGCTATTAGGGGTTTTTGCAAGTCAGAAATGTTTACTGAGCATCAACAGAGAAATTGAAGTACCTCGTTTTTTTCAGTGCTGAGAACAGTGTACACTGTACTTGACTTCTTGTATTAAAAAATCAAAGTAGAATATCTGTTACTGTTTCATCTTCCGTAATGTGTTTTAGGTTAAAAATTTGTTTAATGTGTGTTTTCACTCTGAAACAGAATTGACAAATGTAATTTCTGGAAATTTGCTATATTTGGAGAGCTCTTTGAGTTACTTAAGCAAAACTTCATTCCCAATTTTTTGTTTCACTACTGCATTCCATCACATTTTCTGTAGCTGAGTTCACTTTGCGTATGCTGCTTCTCTGTTCTCTCTGCAGTGTACACAGACGTTGTGACTTCATAACAAACTGTTCTCAGTTAAAAAAAAACCCAACTGTGTCTCCTTTAGGATTCGAGCCGTGGGTACAGCAGCTGTGAACATGTGCCTTGTGGCAGCCGGTGGAGCTGATGCCTATTACGAAATGGGAATTCACTGCTGGGATATGGCAGGGGCTGGAATCATTATTACTGAAGCAGGCGGAGTACTGCTAGATGTATCCGGTAAATACACGGTCATGCATGATACTCCGTCATCCTTTCAAATCACTAATTGGAAGTAAAAACGTAACTGAAATGAGAAGGCAAAGAGGTTTTTCAGTCCTCTTTCCAAGTTACCACTAATGAACAGAGTTCCCATCCAGTTAATAGATGAAGAGAGAGTCAAGTGTGTGTTCTTAAGCTACTAGACAACCTTTACTGTCTTGGCTGGGCACCTGGAAGAGTGAAAAAAGAGTAAACATACACCGAAGAGAATTTAAATGTAACTCCTATGAGATACCTGTTGTGTAAAATGCGTTTTTATCCAGAGGCAAAATTTGGTACTAAATAGTAATGTATCATTTACACTTGATATTTTTCAATGCTCATTCTCTTGCCAACTTGTAATTTTCTGCAGATGCAAGCTAGTTACTTTGTTTTGCTTTGATTTCTAGGTGGACCATTTGATTTGATGTCTCGAAGAATAATTGCAGCAAGTAGTCGAGCTATAGCAGAGAGAATAGCCAAAGCACTTCAAATAATTCCTCTGAAAAGGGATGATGCAACTAACTGAATACCAAAACTACACCTTAAATGTAATTATATAATGTTGTCTCATACTCCCATGTGGTTGTTCTACACCTTGAACCTGATAAAAAGATAGATAAATAGATGTTAGTCTTTCAGTATTGGTGTGACTGCTAAGTAGTGTTTTGGGATTGGGCCAACATTCTACGTAGGCTTTTACTACTAATTATTTTATTTAACATCACAATTACATAAAGATCTATAAAAAGCAAATATATACAACTAATATTTTCAAGTTTTATACTACACTGGAAAGCATAGCAAGAGACTCTTGGATGTAGACTTAAAAAAAAAAATCACTAGTTCCATAAGTGACAAAACAAAATTCACTGTCTTAACACCACATCATCACATCTGATCCTGAACCCAAAAAGGGTATTTCTCTAACACGTCTATTGTTTTCCTCAGTGTCATCAACATACCTATTTTCTTACCTAGTTACAATTTTTGTAGAGGTAGTTCGCACATTTCCAAACTTTTTTTTAGTTGCTTGTCATTTTGGCTCTAGTTTAAAGTCTTCATTACTTAGCTGTCATAGGTTTTGTAGTCGTCATTCTACCTTTCTTATGGTAGATAAACACAATCTCTTCTTTAGCCTCTTATGCGGCCAGTATGCTTGCAAATTCATTACAGTTGCCAAAAATAAGAAATTATTGCGCCAGAAAATATGTGCATCTCCCAGGAATAAGTACTGAGCACACCTTCTATCACCAAATGGACTTACTCCAAATTAAGATGAAGTATGATTTACATTTGACCATTGGCATCAACTGATACTAGGTCCTCTATATCATTCTTGGCAGTTTTAATTCCTGTTAATTTTGCTTGGGTTTTTCCATGCATGAGTGTGTTTGAAAGTCTAAGGAATGATTAAAATCCAAAATAATTTTCAGTAACTCAGCTGGCAAAAAAAAAAAAGCCCACAGTCCAGATTTTTTACATGATTTTCTTTAAGTTATGAAAGCAGCGACCAACCAGGATCAGGTTTCCACTGTGTTATAGAGGCACAAAAGAAGATATATATCTAAACCTAAAGGGTTTATAAATCTAAGAAATATTAGTAATTTCATTCTTGGTTTCAGTTGTTTTAAACTTTGAAAAATATACTGGTTCTTTGGTTTTTTGTATTTAAGATTGTTAAAAGTATCAGTGTACAGTTCAAATAATTAATGCACTTTAAAAAAAAAAAACACATTTAACTTAGATCGGTATTTAGACTGAGTTTTCCGTGTAACGTTTCCTAAAGAAAGTTATCTCACTGGTGGTCCAGTCAAGATGTAGCAATGCTTTGGAAAACCTGACTTTTTTTACTGCTGTCCTGCTATTTTTATTTTGGAAAATGGTATTCTCTGTATTGAGATTTCAACAGATCTCTTAATATAAATTTCCGTCTTTTATATCAGTTGATTTTTGCAGAAATATTTAATTTGAAGTTGTATCTAATGTAAAATGATTAACGTTAATTAGATCAGCCTGCTGTTTAAAGGTCTTGTCAAAAAGCCAGGCTTAAATTAATTTTACTTTTTTAATTCCCATTGACAAGGATAGAAACTTTTTGGGCATTTCGCTGTAACTTTAGTGCTGTAAATGATCTGGGATCATTATTTCTTTAGAAGTATGTCTACCGTTTCTGTGGCTTTTGTATAACAAATTCTGCATAATTTTTTAAACTGATTTATTTGTGAAATGGAGACATGTCTAAAAAATACTTGAGATGGGAGAACACATTCAAAATAAATACGCTTTAGCAGCAGCGGCTTTAGGTGTGCTTCCTTTCTTTAACATTCATCGGAGGCCGATGCTGGGTCCCAACAAGCTGGATTTGTGGGCTTCTAACTTTCTCAGAGCTGAACACTTCCCCTTCTTGGCCTCTGATGTACATAGATCATAAACTGTTGTGCCTTTAGATAAGTGGGATTATGTATACACCTGCAGTAGGTTTTTAGAGTGAATATTCTAACACCTGCCAATGAGATCATGGTGCATTAATCATGTCCAACCTCAGAACTCAATCTTCACGAATTATCTTGCCTGTATGAATTTCCCATGTTGGCCCTCTCGCTCGGTTTGCATTGGAGACCAGTCTGATTTTTTTTCAACTCTATAAATGACCATTTTTATCGGTTGTTTGCTTTCTTTTTAATGTCAGTCTCCCTTTCAAGGGGATCAGAAATCCCTGTTGTTTGCTACTTTGCTAAGCATTATCTTCTCAGATAACTCTTCATGTAATATGTGGCCACTACTTTTGTCATGTGAAAGGATACTGAAATGTAATTACTAAGTTTAAAGGCATTTTCTTTTTGGTTCTGTGTTAGCCTGGGATTTTGGCAAATTTTTGTAGTGTTTTTTGTAGTAAAACAGAAGTCATGATTGCTGTGTAATCAAATTGCTTTTGAGAGATTATATGAGAGGTAGTCCTTGAATGTTCAAAACAATGAAACACCTGGTTTTGTTGCTTTGAAAGATTATTTTTTTTACATGTGTAATGAAGATGATAATCTCTGTTACTCCATCTAAGATAAAGTTACGTATTTACAAGATAGCTTTTTTTTTTTCTGGGTGGTGAGACAATCAGAAAGGAGAACCAGTTACCACATATTGAACAGACAGACTGTCACATTAAGGTCATGAATACCCCTCATGAAGACATCAGTGGTCCAGTGCACAGGAAGCTTTCTTACGTAGCTTTTCAGTGAACAACTGATGTCAACTGACAAATTCTACTGTGGTTTGAATCTCAGTGTAAGTGAAGAACACCCAAAACTTACAAGTGCAGGCAGGACGAGATCCAGCGCAGAGATTCATCGACTGGAGCAAGTGAGAAATTCCAAGAAATACTACTGGTAATTAAAGGACCACATGGGCAAATTTAACCAGTCCCTTCACCTTTACTTTGAGAATTTGACTGAGTGGTCCACGTCATCACCAACTATAGTTGCTACAGAGCCCACTGCTGCTATTAACAAAGGTCTTCAGAGTAGGGATACTGATTTTTAGCCCAAGACAAACAGTTGGTACCACAAAACATACAATAGTGATCTTTAGCACCGATTAGTATGAAAAAGGGGAGGTAGCCTTAGCCTGCTGTCCTGGCTATGAGCCCTCTTTGCTAGCCCTCTCCATTTATTGATTTACCAGTAGTTTGTTTTCTATGACAATCTGCAAAGCTTTGCTCCTCTTCAAAGTGGGATGTTCCAGTGGAGTCAACCCTTCAGAGCTTTTCCCAGCATGAAATCTTGCCAAAGTTGTAAGTGTTCAGGCTCTTGTCCAGCCCTGTTAAGCAGCCCTGCAGAAAATCCCTGCTCCCACCCCCCTGAAATACAGATCTTCCTTGTAAGATCTGTGACCCAAAGCTATGGTTTTAATTTGGCGTAGTCTAATGTCTGGGTGTGAACTAGACGTGCTGAGTAGATACAAAACATCAAACTGTGGCGTCAGTATGAAGCAATTTAAGTAAGGGAGGTCTCTTTCCAGAGCTGCTTCCCATCCTCTCAAAGCCAGCTGCTCATTCAGCCCTTCTCATTACCTGCGCGTGAAGTAACTGCTTCACAAGTCGGATCCTGCCGCTGCAGTGCTGACAGGCAGCTTTCCAACAGCACGTTGGTTTTGGATCTACAGCAGTTGGCATGGCTTGCTTTGTTTGCACAACCCCCAGGCATCCGAAGGGTATCGTCAGTGCTGCGACCTCTCAGGAGTCCCTGCCAGAGCCACATCTCCTGGACAACATAATCCGTCTGATCTCTGGATTACTGCTGGCCCTGCACCAAAAGTGACACTGAATGTAGCCTGTCACGTCACTCTTGGGTTTGTACAATCTTCACACAAAGATCCGTGGCTTCCCAGCCATCAGCAGGAGCTTCTGAAGTGTCCTCTGTGCCCGCTGCCCGCCTGCTGCAACAGCAGGGTGAGCAAAGCCTGCCACACTGCAAAGCCACGTGTGAGCAAGCTGGAGGACTGCCGCTGTATCACAGACCTACAGGCGCTTCCGAGAAGCCCAAAATACAACAGCAGCTACTGCACCCCGGCAGCAGGGAGGAACAGAAGCCTGCCCGCTTTTGTGCAGCAGAAGATCAAGGTTTAGGTTTTATTACGGCTGCCTTTAGCTCAGTGGAGGCCACGCTTACAGCCCTGTGAAGCGGCTCATTCGGAGGCAGTGATTCTACCTCAAACACTTGAATTTCATGCCAGCCCTTTCCCCGCCTGCCGAGTTACAGCTCCCTCCCCTGCTGCCCCTCGGGGAGCCGGACCTGCCCCGCCACCCGCCTGCGCGCGGGCGGGGCTCAGTCTCGCGCGCTGACGCAGGCGGGAGATGAGCCGCCCGCCTCACGCAGCCTGACAGAACACTAGGTGGCGGCCGGAGCCCGCAGAGCGCCGGGAGGCCGGGGCTCCGTTTTGTAGCCAAGGTTCCCTTTTCCCGTCCCTTCCCACCCTCCTGCCCTCGGACTATTGCTGGATACAACTTAGGGCTTATCTGAGAATTATTCCGAAGAGTTATACCACAAGCGTCTGGGGACTTGGGCTCTCTGTTTCTCTGACTTTACAGAAACTTTGAAACAGGACTTGTGGCAGCAGCCTTTCCCTCCTTTTTAATGTAAGAGTATTGAAGGTTGTGGTATCTATCACAAGAACGTGAATCAGAATTCTAAAATAAGATACAGGGCGTACAAATTATCAGATTATACTGCGTTTAAGGCTGTAGTCGTTTCCCCTAGATTTTTGCTGTCATCAATTAGGACATGCCTTTTAGAAGCTTTGTTTAAACCCACCAGATAATCGTCTGGGCAAGCACGGATCGATCTATACGCAGATCCAGCAGCCCTGGGACCGCGAACCCAGACGCAAACGAGCAGCTCCGTATTTGTGAGATGCAACTGTTTTATTTTCCACAGAGAACACGAAGCCCAGTGTTTCACCTCCAGATGTGTTGTGACGACATAGAGGAGCTTTACCAGCTATGCCTGCATTGTCCCTATACCTTGCAGCGTGCCCTGCTTCTTAACAGCAAGTAGCAAAAGGAGAGCCTGTCCCCTGGAGTGCCTGCAATGCGCTTTCGGTGCAGGTCAGGGTGACTTAAAGTGAGTGAGTTACTCTAGCGTGGATCATCATGGTACAACTCTCTCCCACCATGAGTTCTCTGTGGTGTTGCAAGACAGCTACACTCTCCTTCCTCCGGCTCTCCTCAGTTGTAAATCCCTCTGTGGAGAAGAGAAAAGCTCCAAACGCTGTTTGTTGCAGTGGGGACCTTGGCTGAGGACAAACAGCTGCAGAGAGGTGGTGTGTTGACCTGGGGAATGCGTGGCGGGTGATCTTGGGGAAGGTGGGAGAGGGGCTGGCCAGAGAAAGCTAACAGCAGCACATAGCTGCAAAAGGGCCAAGAAGCCCTAGTTTGGGACCGGCTTATAGTAGTACCTACAGTGAAGTTTTTTAGTTTTAGAAAGGTCATTCTTTTCCAGCTCTTTACGATGAACAGACTAGGTGACATCTCTATGCTTTTTCTATATAGCCATATAAAAATCTTCTGTAGAGATTTTCAATTTTCTATAGCTTTTCCAAGTCTGTGGGTTCATCAGGATGACTTTATTATTAATGGCAGAAACCTCCACATTACTGGATGTTTGCACTGGTCTCTTGTAGGTAAACAGCTAAAAAAATGCTTGTTATTTTCTCCTCAACACTGAAAGATAAAAATAATAAAAATTCCCTTTATTTCTGCCTCATTATACTTGAAATTGTGATTACAGTTATGAACAGTCCTCCAGCAAAACACATTTAAAAGAGAGTAATGGTTAATGTTATTAGAAAATCCTGTTTCAATATTTATTCAGGTGTAATTAGCAACCTATTAGCTATGTAAAAGTAAATTGTATCCCACTTCATCTGTGCACCTTGTTCGGCTCACTGTGTGGAAATGGAATTCATAATGATAAGCTGTCATAGCAGGGGGAGGTTAAAAGCTTTACCTCTGTAGGCACTTAGATCTTAATAGCAGTTTCCACTGTAAGGAAGTGCAAACCCAGACATAATGATTCCCATCAACAGCCATTTGTGTATCTGACACTGAAAAACACTGCCGTTCAGTCAACTGAATCAATTAAGAGAGAAAAAAATGTTTTCCACTACTGAGCACTCCTGTTCAGGTAATTTCTCCTACCTTTTATTTAAATATCATGGAAAATGAATAACTAGTAGACTCTGTCAGAAGTATTTCTTTCTGCCCTTTGTGTACCTGCCAACTACTAAGTCTAATACTTGACATCTTAGGAAATGTCAGCCAACTCTATATTCAAGTTAGTTCCTCCAATTTAGCAGGGTCTGTTACTCCTTCCTGAAGTTTTCCTTGCACTCTTCAGCTGAAGTCATGTTGACTGTGTCTCCTTGGGGATCCAGAATAGAGAGTTGATTGTCTAGTTTTCCCATGTGATAAACATGGAGAACTAGGGACCCCTCAAAACAGAGCAGTCTTCAGCAGTGGATGTTCTTAAAATTAATCAGTAGGCAGAGCTGAGGAATGACAATGTGTCTTGAATTCTATTCCTAGAAGAAATTTAAAACCAGACCTCAAAAAAGGATGTAGCGGAGACTGAAGATGAAATTTACCGATCGCTGTTATAAATCACATTTGTCTTAGGAAGTTCTTGAGTTGAAACTGGCTGGTAGCTAGGAGTGTACAAGCAGGGATGTTCTTTTGTGGTTCCCCTGTTCTTAATGTGCTATTGGAGCAGAAACCGTTTTTTCACGTGGCCAGAGACAAAGGCACCTACCTTGGCAGGAGGCAGAGCACACTCACAGGAGTCCACATTTCCCTCCTTTGCTGCTTGAGGAGATTCAGATCTCCATTCTTGGAGAGTCTCCTAACTACCAAAGAAGAATTTGAGGTTCTTTGGACTAGAGCAAGAAAGACTTCAGGGGTGTAGTTTGCAGGGTAGGCTGCACACCTGGACATGAAGTGGAGAGTCTTTTGGTTTCAGTTCTTGGCCCAAGAACTACTATGCATTTTAAATGGAAGAATTACAGACAAAATGTGCAAACAACGGGAAGCAGGGAAAAATCATGGTCTCCCTCCCTCTCTCAGGTAAGTGGGCTCTTCACTGGAGCGCTAGGATAGCGCTTTAGGCTAGGATAACCTCCTCTCTTCCCCTTCAGAGTGACACAAGTTCGAGAAATATTAAAAAAAAAGACCATAAAAATACATCCCAGTCTTTAAACTTCAAAAGAAGGTGGTAGCCACAACTGCATTTTCTGTTGAGTCTGGTCCTGGTGCTGGCAGGCAAGTATGCTGGGAGAACTTCTGGACAGAGTCCCTCAAGAGGCTTAGTCTGATTTTTGGTCTCTGATAGGTATAATAAATGGCAAATCGGAGTGTCCAAGATGTTCGGCACTGGCAGTGCTAGGCTATTCTGGGCATTAGCAGAGTTGTGCCCTCTGGGTGCCTGGCGAATTCTGAAGACAATTAACGCAGTAATAAAAGAGATTAGGTGTCTTCAGTAGGAACTAGATCTGCGGGGTAATGAATGTAGAGACCTACCCACCTACATTTCACTGTGCTGCAGATGCTTCAGCACCTTCTCTGTCCGAGGCCGTCACTGCTGGTGTCCGGTACTAGTTGGGGGGCTCCGATCCCCAGGTTTGAATGGGACATGGTCCAAGCACGCACAGTGGATACCTCCTTGGTGTCATGATGTCGTCTTCACTCCTGCAAAACAGATGCTACGGGAAAGTTCAGTAGTTAATATTATTCCTGAAAACTGGGAAGCCACGACAGACTTCTTTCCTTTCAGTTAGAGGGAAAAGTAAATATACTATACATACAATATACATACATACAACATACAGTACAAAAGCCAACATTTCCCAACAAGATACAGACTTGTTCTGGAGGGTTCAGTACAACCTTGGCAGTTGTGTCGAGATGTTTAAGTGAGATGGTTCAACTGCTTGAGCACAAATATTTAAAACCATTATATTGGTTTAACCTTCATGAGAAAAGGCACCATCTGCATAGAAGATGGAACAGAAGATAAGAAAGACTCAGTTATAGCTTTAACTTGTAAAGAGACTAAGGATTTTCTAAAGGTGGCATCGGTTACAATAAAAAAACTCCCAAATCAAATTATAGCTGTTGAGATAACGTAAAACCAAATGAAATAAAAGAAGTGAGATTTGCAAATACATTACTAATATTATTTGGATTATGGAGGCAAGACTCAGAGACTGGGTAATACTGTGGTCAGATTAATATCAGTCTTTCCTGCAGCATAAGTTGTCTTGAAGAGGGAATTTTGTTGTATCACATATTAAATTTTCTGCTGTATTCAACTTTACCTGAGCATACTCATTAAAGATTTGTTTCATTTGAAGGCTTCCCCCCCACCCCCCACCCCTTGCTTCATATCTTCCAAGATATGGAAGATGACACGCGGAGGCAGTGTCTCGGATGTGTGACTCTTCTATTACAGCCTGTGAAAATTTGTCCCTAGCATTTCCAAACGCAGCGCAGTATCTGTAATTCCACTCCCACCCCTGCCTGTTGTAATGTCTTCTGTCAACGACTTCGGAGACAACGTGAACTTAATGAACTCAGACTGAAATACCATTAAAGACAGGATGCATTTATTTTTGAAAAGGGCATATAGGGGAGGGCTGTCTTATGGTGGCAGAGATCTTGCAAGCTAATGGTGGAGAGGACGTTTTGCAATAGCTTGCCACTAGAGGGAAGATGTTTGGGTGAACTGAAGCTTCATGCAGCAGAGATGTTTGGTTTGGGTTCATTTCTGCTCTTAGTTCACTGGCGTTCTGAAGCAGACACATTCACAGCAGGTACGTAGGTGGACCTGAGGAGACATACATCAGGTACTTTGTCATACTAAACCAGATTGTAGCTGATGCAATTCGAGCTAATTAGGTGACTGAAAGTAGGGGAGGAAAGCTAGAAGGGCAAGGTAGTTCTACGTGTAACTCCACTGATTTCAAGCAGGGACTGTAAGTCAGGTATTCATGAGCCACGGAAATGACTCCTGGTAGCATCATGAGAAAATGTTATGTTACTCCACCAAAATCCATAAACATCTATATTATATGTATTTATTGCCTAGCCAATGTCCACATACATCAAAACAAAACTGGTTTGGAGAAGCTAAAATTCATGTATAAATTCATGTATAATGAAGTTTACATTTTTAAACTTTAACTTGGTAAATACTAATTTAACTTGTACCTACCAATTTGCTTTTTTCATGGCTAGGCAAGGAGACCCGGTGCCAAATATTTTCTTCTCAGCATCACCTAAATGCTTCACATCACCGAGCCTCCACTTTTAGCAGTGACAAACCAACACTGTGTCGGAGAGGAGCTGGCAGCACTGGTGAACAGTCCTGTTTTTCCCAACTTCTGAGGACAGAAGTGTTCCGATCACTGGCGGCTTCTTCAGCTGCAGCTGGCCTTGTGAGTCGCTATGTGGTCAGCAGCCCAACCCTGCAACACCACAGATCTGAATGAAGAGAGCAGTCTATTCTCAAATACCTTTAGTGGATGACAAGCCATTTGATTAACGCAGGTGTATTTTCCCTTCCCTTAACCTCCTGCATGATCCTTCCTTGAACCTCCTACATGGCAGGCTAAGAGAGTTGGGGTTGTTCAGCCTGGAGAAGAGAAGGCTCTGGGGAGACCTTAGAGCAGCCTTCCAAAGGACCTACAGGAAAGCTGGAGAGGGACTGTTTACAAGGGCATATAGTGATAGGACAAGAGGTAACAGCCTTAAGATGAAAGAGAGTAGATTTAGGTTAGATATATGGAAAAAATTATTCACTGTGAGAGTTGTGAGGCCCTGGCACAGGTTGCCCAGAGTGGTTGTGGAGGCCCCATCCTTGGCAGCGTTCAAGGCCAGGCTGGATGGGGCTTTGGGCAACCTGGTCTAGTGGAGGGTGTCCCTGCCCATGGCAGGGGGTTGGGACTAGATGATTTTTGAGGTCCCTTCCAACCCAAACCATTCTGTGATTCTACGTTGACGGGAATTGCTATTGACTTTAACATCTTCATATACATCCAGCAGAATATTTTGTCACCTGCTCACCTTTAGTTTCACTTTTGTTCCCAATGACATCATGGAGCACACTTAGGGAAACTAAGCACATGCCTGGGTATATGTCACAACCTAAAGGGCTACCCAACTTGCGTGTGGTTAGAGATCATGACCATGGTTTATAAGACTCCATAATATACAAGGACACAGAGACTTTTATTACAGATTATCACAAATACCCTAAAAATCACCGAGAGCAAGTATACCTATGATTAATAAATTGAATATATACATATATCAACCTTTTAGAAATGGTGATCAGCAATCAATAATGTAATATCAGTCATAAGCATGGAAGTAGTTAATAATAGCAGCAACCAACTGTATAGCAACAACCAAAGTATAGGCTATCACAGGTCACTACAAACATTATTAGTGAAGCAATTTATCATATACTTATGATACACTACTTATATGGGTACATAATACTGGCCAGTATCAAATGACTTAGACAAATTCCAGAAGGTGCCAAACTGTTCCAAAGGAGAGGACAAACTGATCCTGGAGAGGCAGCCAACCATCCCAGAGGTAGGAGGACAAACCCCCAAAACTGGGCCTAAAGGGAGTCCAATAAGATAAATAGGTAGAGTCTCACTTCAGAGGTGATCTGCGTCACCGAGCCTGGAGTCAGGCAGGCATCTCCGGTGAGCATCCAAGTGCTCACAGAAAGTTTGTGCTGGATTCAGCCTGTCTTGGAAAGGAAAAGCACATGCAGCATGGGAATTTCTCAGAGAGAGGTTTCATTTTGGAGAAAAATTAAGTCCCTCTTAGATCATAGAGGCATAAGAGGGTGTAGGACATCACCACCTCGAGCAGCCAATAGATGCCCAATTTTTCGTTTTTTTCAGCGTAACAGCCCACAGATGATGCTGTTTACTGTTGTTTTAGAGCCACTTTACTTTCCCAGACAGTTTCCACTTTTTCAGATGATATATTGCTGTTACAGTTTCTTGTTTGGGGGCTTATCAATAGTATCTCAGGATGTTTCTGGTTTCTAGGTGCCGAGCTGAACTTCAAAGATGCCAGCTGCACTTCTCAAGGGTGTTTCTGGTTCCCAAGCCTAGTCCCCCAGCTCACAGTTCCAGGCTGGCAGGTCTGTCTCTACCAGTATTTTTCAGGAGAACATTTTCTTTTCCTCAGTAATTTTACCCTTTCAAGCAGGTCACCTTATTGGCTGTTCACACCAGGACATGGATAGACTTCAGGGTTTTGCTGGAGCAGCACCCTCCACCCCAGCAGGCACCAGTGCACGTGCGGAGCCTTTGGAGGCAACACTGACATTGCTCTTTAATAACTGCATTTGCTGAAGCTCTCTTTTGTCATGTTCACTCATCAGAATGGCTTTCTCTGTGTTGCTACCACTTCTCTTGATAAACGCCTGCACTTCCGTTTCGCACTTAGTCTCCCACAACAAACACTTTTTTTTTTTATAGTTCTCTGTCATGAATATTCATCCTTTAATTAACAGCGCCAGAGACTGATCAGTGTCTCAGCGATGCCGCTGCAAAGCAAGAAGCTTCAACATGAACCGCAACAGCAATGTTGGAATTTAATTATGATTACATCTTCTAGAAACAAAGATAAAAGATACAGATAAATAGTCATCTTCACAAACATCTCTAACATCTGAGGTGATAGAGGCTTTGATTTTCAAAGCTATGCAAGTGCCTGACTCCACAGACCAATGGCAGAGTTCTTCTCTTTTAAGTCAGGAAAAATGTTTGGGTTTGGGGTGGTCTTTTTCTTAAGTTGTATTTTCGATCACTTTTTTTTTTCTTTGAATGCCTTTGATCACAGCAAAAAGGGAGGCAGAGAAGAGTGAGGGTCAACCGCAATTGTCCATCCCTGACAGATGTTTGCTTAGGTTGTTATTACAGACCTCCAGTGACAGACACTTGGCAGTTGTTTCCTTCTTTTTGTGCCACTTACAGTTAGAAATATTTTTATTAATCTCTAAAATGAATCTTGCTAAAACTTAAGCTCATTACTTCTTGTTCCATCCTATGTAAGCACATAAAAGAAAAATTATTCTTGTATTGACTGGAATACTTAACAGAGTTGAACCTAAGTAAGAACCTTACAGAAACCTCAGTCCTTCCATTTTGACAACAAATCGTGCAGAACTACAGTTTTCCTTGTGTTTTTCTACTGATTTCATCCTACCTGTGCCTCCTTAACACCCTTGTAAGAGCACCAAAAGGCAGTGTCAAAACCCCTAATTTAAGTCGGGACAGATGGCATGTTGCTGCTTCCCTAGCCATATGACCAATTACCCTTTTGAAGAAGAAAATACAGTTGAATTGATGTAAGTTGCTCTTGACATCTACATTGGCAAGTACCAGAATTTTTTTTCATCATGCAGATACTTACAATTAATTTTTCTATTGTTGTCAGTAAGGCCTGTCATTCCATATGTCCTCTCCAGTTCTCTCCCTCTCTCCTAAGGGCAGCTGTATTTTCCTGACATCTTGCTTTCCTCCTGTATGCTCTCCACTGAGGTTGCTTCAGCCTGTCTTTAAATATCATACCAGCCAATTTATCAGCTGTGCTGAAACAATAATCATCTAAGAATTCCACCTTCCAAGATCTCCCTACCCCATCCATCCCCTAATCCAGGCTGAAATCTTAGATTTTTTTCAGCTGATATTAATTATTATAGATTTACTCATCGTTTAACTTTTTATGGAAAGCTGAGAAAAAGAACAAACTGAATGTTTTAGCCTTGTACACACGAGCTGTTTAGCAAGTGGAGCAGAGGCCTTCCTCTTGCCTGGCTTTTCCCTTACTAAGGCTGTTTATAGCTGAATTTCTTGTTATTTGCCATCTTTTTACAAGCTGCATCTTCTTTTATGCCTTGGTCTTTTGAATCCTGTCCCTAATTACTCATGCTCATTCTTCTTTTTCTGTAACTATTCCTGTGACCTCCTTTCCGCTGTTTTTTTTCTCTTGCATTTGAGGACAGTGACGAAACGACAAAGAGGCAAGCTGCCTCTGGGTCCTGTCTGAATTTATCTGTCCTTCATATTGTTCCTTTCTGACTGGCAGATGTTTTCTTTAGCTCACTCTTCCCTCTCATTATCTTCCTGTGAAATTTTAGTCATGCACCACCTGAATTTGGTCAAATCTACCTTCTTGAGGTCTATTGTTTTCTTTTGCTAGTCTCCCTTTTTCTTCACCTTTTAGTTATGAATTCATTTTCTTTTGGCCACATTCATGCAAGCTGCATTCAATCTCAGATTCTCTCTACTGGTGGTTAATTAATTGTCCAGAATTAACTTAATCACATCTGAAATTAAAACAAAGGAGATAAGAGACTCTGTGGGAATTAGGCACTAAAATACCCCTGAATGGCTGAATTAGAAATGTGCATCCTTAACTTATTCAGCGCACCTAGCAATACCACAGCCTGAAACTCCCTGGGGAAAAGTTTGTAGTAAACTACTATAATTAGATAAAAATTCTTTGATGAATAGTAGTAAGAAGGTTATGTTAATTAATTGGTGCCCTGATCTCTAAGATGCACGATAACAAATTTAAAAGCAGTCAACATCCCTCAACACATTACTGGTGTAATAGGACTAAGTTTAACTGGGGAGCTTGCTCATGGCACTGGGACAAGGGAAGTTTTTGGATCTGTAGATTTCTTACATGTTCTTGGGAAGGCCACTTAAATCTAAATCTAGCTGTTTCTAGTTGGGATCCTCAAGGTCTTTGTTCATCAGAACTTCACCATGAAGGGAGGGGGATGGTTCTGGCATGACTACCTCTCTCCTGCAGCAGCTCCATTTCTGGGTCCGTTGGGATAGCAGTGATCACTTACCCTCACTTGTCTAAATCTCCCCAGACACTCTGAACTTCTAAGTTTGGGTCCACATGAAGTCCAGTGGAAGCTGCCGCTTTCTTTTGAAATGCAGCTGGATGGAAAATGTTGAATGTTCTGCAGCAGGCACCAAGAAGTGGGCTATGGCGTTCCGTTCTTCTCTTTGTGGGAAAAGATTCAAACCACCATTGCACACTGGGTGTGTAACCGAGGGCAGGGCAGGCTCTGCTTCACCTGCTGAACTTGTTCCACTGTGCAGAAGAGTGAAATGTTTGGTGAGTCACGGAAAGTGAGCACAATTCCTGACAAAAGCGGTTGGGGGTGGAGGGTGATGCTTGCTCTTTCAGCCAAAGTTTGTGTATGCATTTTGCACGAAGCAAATATTGCATAAAATATTAATGCAATCCTTGTGGCCAGGCCCAAACCCACTGTTCCAAGCTTCAATGCAAGCACCTAATTGCAAGGCTAAAAATCACAGCCTTGCTTTCCAGTGCAATGAAACCTTTTTCCTGTCAAGCAGGGCATTACGACAGGGGAAAACTGTGAGCAATCTGCGGGCAAGGCACCTCAGTGCAAGTTACGAGCCTGGACTCATTAGGCAAAAGAGGACATTGAACCCAATTTTCCTCTTCTTGCATGAGTGCTCCACAACTGAGTGATTTGTAAAGAGAGCTTGTTCCTCTTGCCAACCTATGTTGAAGAAAGGGAGTGAGTTCTGCCTCTGCTGCCTAAGAGCAGCTCCAGGTGAAGGCTGAGAGCTGTGAAACCTGCGTGGAGGGAAGCATCACTTCATAGCACTGACTAAGACACCTAGGGCCCAGAGAGGGAGAAACCTAAAAAAAGTGTCAGACCTCAGCACTTCCAGCCACTGAATTTACATAGCTCCCTGACAAGTTTGCTGCTGCCATGCTGAGATCCACGTATGAATCTGCACAGGTCTCTCTGGGTTAGCTCTCTCAAGATATTTGTGTGTTGCTCTCCTGGTCCAGTTCTACTGGAGATAGGCAGAAATCGTACCTTTCTCTGATCACACTGGTTTCTTGTCTAAAGATAAATTACACATTAGTCCTCTCTAAATTATATATTAGGAAAATGAGTGAGTATAGTCAAGCACTGGGATAAACTGCCTGAGGAAATTTGTGAAAAGCGTCATCATGGGAGACTTTTAGTAAGACATAAAACAAATATCTGCCAGTGAAGTTGTAGGTAGAGTTTATCCAGTCTTTGGGTGAGAGGTAGAATGGCTGATCTGTGGAAGCCCTTTCCAGCCATAATTTTCTATGATTCAGACACCTCTGGTTGGAAAGATTGCTTCACACCGTGTGCACGTAATAGCCTCTTGATCTTGATAACAACACTGGATCCAAACCTATTATGTCACTTGCAGCTTCATACTTCATAAAAGTTTATTTAGTGAAAACAGCATCTAAAACCTCTGCAGCAAAAAGGATGTTAGCCCTGTGTCAAGGCAGCAGATAGAGCACACTGGAAAAAGTGAACATATCTGCTGAGTTCTCAGCAGTAAAAGCTGTCAGCATAGGCAGAGGAATGCAGGTGATAAGCAGATGCTTACAGGGAAGAGGCACTGTGATACAGATCCTGGAGATGTTCTTAGCATTTCTCCCAGATGATTGATTTAGTTAAGGGCTCAGCCTGCCTCGGCCATCACCAAGTGCATCGCATGTGTCAGGAGCACAGACATGGAGCCAGCAGGAGCCTCTGCTTTGCTTTCTGGTGACAAAAGGAAATATTCTGGTCACAGAGAATGTATTCCAGGTAGCGTTTGAACATTTCTAACCAGCTGAGGTTAGACTGAGCATCCAGCATTCCGTCCATACAGCTTCAAAGCAGTGCCTTGCATGCCTGTGTGCAGCCACTCCCAAATCTCTCTGGTTAGAACCCAATCTCTCTGGGTAGGACCATTAATGCCTCATGTGGAACCCATCTCTCCAAATTCTGCTCAGTTCTCTCACAAAGAACCCAGTTCTCCTTCTACACGTAAATGAGCTATTATTTGCCTTTCCTCCCGCTTGCAGGTCTGTACATGGAAGGATTTTGGAGCTGCTTATGCACAAATGTTGTTGTATTTTTGCCAGGAGGGTGACTAATAAAACCAAGCCAAAGACTGTGACTATCCTCATAAGCTGGTTTTATACATCTCAGAATAAAAGTATATTTTAAACTAGTTTCTGCAGAAGGACAAGCCACAGAGACATATTGAAGTGTTGGAGGTTTTTTTGCTGGTTATTACCGAACAGTGTGCTAAGCACTGACAGCAATGAAGAAGCAGCAAGTTGAAGAAGCCCATCTTATGCTGTTTGTCAGCAGGAGCTCAGAAAAAGGCAACAGGAAGGATCAGGCACCTGGAAGACTTGGGCTGTGCAGAAGTTAAGCAGAAATGAGAAAACTGAAGGCTTACTTAGTATTATCTGAAATGCTCAGGGGGCTGCTGCAAAAAGTAAAGGAATAAATTTTCAGTGGAGACAAACCAAGAAATAATAGACTTAAACTGCAGCAAGAAAGCTTAATTCTCATTAGAAAGAAAATCTCAGAGAGATTGGGAGATATCTACTTGCAAGATGTCAAGAACAGGTTATGCCCATACCCATCAGAAATGAGGTGTTAGTGCTCAACCTTTCGGGTACAATGATCTCTCAAGGTCCTTTCCAGCCATATTGTCTGTACTTCTATGATAAGATACAAAACAGATGCAGATAGGACAGGGGATGTTAGCAACGGAAAGAAAATCCAACTAATTAAAAACTTTAGAAGGTTATTTTCCTTTGCTGCTCTGCCTCAGGAGACTGGAAGGTCCCTGGGGCAGTTTCTGAATATAAAAAGCAGACAAACCTGGAAGCAGAACCAAAACTTTTGCTTAAATGATAAGCATAAAGACACTTAGAAGATGGAAATAGCATCTACTTTCATTACTCTTGGGCTTGCTGCAGAGCTGGAAGATGTATAGGTATTTACAGTGACAGGTAACAGTAGACTTCTCATTATCTGCAATGGCACCAGGAGGGAATGGAGAGGTCCTCTAATCATTAGTATACATCACCACTACAGCGGTCAAGTGAGTCCAACAGCTCTAATGGCCACACCCTCAGGACCTTCAATATTAATTATGGAGTTAGTTAAGCCTCTAACAGAATGGTAGAATTGAAGCCACATGCAAAAAATCCTGATCTTTAAGAGGTATTCTGCACCAGGTGCAGTGATTTGGTTTTTATCCAGCAGAAGGTGGGAAAAAATGTTGTTAGACATTCATGAAGAGAGCCAAAAATGTCCCATTTGTTTCTGCAGATTTCAGTCTAGCAGGTTAAATCATCCTGAGCTGTCGGACGTGAGCCACCAAGGAAGAGCGAAGAGCAGTTACACCACTTGAGCACACAAGTTTTTCTTCTTTGTTGCTGCTTGCACACTCAGCAAAAAGCCTGTAATGAATTCAACTGGCTTGTTAAAACAAGACCTGCTGATTTCTGATCTCAGGTTTTTGGACATTCTCCCTCCACACTCAGCCATGTTTACAGCAAAATGCAAGCGGCCCACCCCAGGCATTTCGTAATGCAACCACTCCACCTGTTATGCAATACAGGAAAAGAATAAAAAGATGTTTCTGTAAAAATAAAATTAAAAAATAGTTTGACCAGAGCCATGCTGACTTGAAAAATTTTTGAAACAGGAATTTTACAAGTATTCTGGAACAGCTGGATTCCAGAGCTGGTGGGCTGAGAGGGTTCAAGGGTGCTCAGTGAGCATGTGGAGAAGTAGGACCCAAGTTGCAAAATTTGAACCGACATACACAGAAATACGAGTGCACACCTTGGCAGGGCGACCAATGCACATCCCAGCAGGCTCCAGGGACCCTGACCCCAGCTGCCTAGAGCATGTCGTGTCTTCTCTCCAGCTGCCCTCCCTGGTCTCATTAGGTCTCAGTGAGGGAGCTGCCTGCCCTGATCTCATTCAATCTCAATTAGGGAGCTGGGAGAGAGAGGAGCGAAGAGCACGGTCAGGTAACCCATAGGAGTGGCACCCACTAGAGCCAGCACACAGAGAGAAGAGTAACCGCACATGGTTGGCAGAAACTCAGAGTAGGCAAGGAGTGGAAGATGCCCCATGCAGCTCAGATTTCCCTAATTTCTCCCCAAGTCAGGGAAAGGCTCATCCATCCAAAGACCAATTGTTTTCCTAGAGTCAGATAATTTCTTGCTTGTGCCAGAAAACAACTAGTGGGGAATTTAGGATCTCCGTAACTGGAACAGTTTGAAATGGGAAACCCAGGTTAAATTACTTTCTACCCCTAATTTGGCACACAGAGATCTCCTTATTTTAAGGCTAATGACCTAGCTGAAAAGCTGCAGGGCATTATGTCTCAGCCTTCCTGTCTGACGATGTTCTGCTGTGTATGAACCATATTTTGGAGCCAAAAAAAGAGAGAGAAATATTACTGGGTAAGATTTTTGGGCCTCTTTTACTTTTAGAAAAAGATTTCCCTAAAATGCTGTTAAAATCTGTTGCTCCTGGCTACAAACTGTCTAATTACAAGTGGGTGATGCTGAGTGTGATGGATGCTCAGCACTATTAGTGTGTAAGATGAAGGCAGAGGTGCGGATTTATAGGATCTCCCTGAGTTTAGACCTTTCAATTTCAGGTACTTGTAAAACCAACTGACATCAATAATTTCCAAAGGTCATCACACCCAAGTTCACTTGTAGATGTGTGTGCTCTGCCTGGACCAGGCAGCCCTTGCTCAGCGTGACGGCTGTTGATCACACCGTTCTTGGAGGCCTTTCCCTGTTCATCTATTTTATAACTCACCCACAGTGAGCCAGGCCCCTTCTCCAGTGCCTTTACTTTGCTTCTGCTACTCGTTTCAGCGTGTCAGTTTGACAACAGCATGCAGCTTGGATATCAAGAAAAAGCAAACGCCTTTTTTGCTGCCTAAGCCGTCAGTCTGACAGCATCACTGGGCTTCATAAAAAGCTGCTGCCTTTTTTATGGCTGCAGTACAGCTAACTGTGTGCTTATCTCAAGCTGTAAAGTGTTTCATAACTATGCGTGCTTGCTTTCTTGGGTTTTAGGACAGTTGGTTGTTTTATGTTTTGGGTTTTTTTTCAAAACCCAGAGTCAGATGCCAAGAAATTGCACTTCAGTTACAGCTTCTGGCTGAAGTGTGTTTTGCACTCTCCTAGATGCAGAGAAATTCAGAATACTCTGAAGACCCAGAGGTAAATGGAAAGAAACCAAACGATATCATTCAAATCGAGTTTATTTTAAGGGAATCTCACTTGAGGGGATGGCCATAGAAATGAGGAGGCAAGGGACAGGTGAACTTTAGTTTCAATTTTATTTTTTTCTGTTTGCTGAGTGCTCTGCCACAGTTTGTCTCTGAAATACAAAAATCCTTTGCCGCTTGCTGAACAAAATTAGAGAGCAGTAGCTTGGGCCTTGTAGTTTTACTTTTCCTGTGGGAAGAGAAGGCTAACTTTAAAGAGCCTGGGAAGCGTTTCCCAAATAGCCCACCAAGCTATTTGTGTATGCATATATATGCACAACGTATGAGGGTGAGAAACCCATTTGAATATGTCATGGTGATGATATCAGAAAAGTATTGTTATATCACTACTAATTTTAAAGTTTGTTGGGTAACGGGTCCATACGATTACAGGTCTGGTGGGTAGGGCATCTTGTCTGCTCAGCTTGTTCCCATTACCAGCCCACCGGATCTGCCTCTGGAGCTGGGACCTGTCTTCAGGAGACCTCACTCTGCAGCAGAGGCTGCAGTGCTACACAGCGATGGGTGATGGGTGCAACCAGGGAATGCCAGGAGCAGATAAAAGGCCAGAGTCATGAGTACCGTGGCAATAATGCTGGCGGCCAATGCTTATGGCACGATTGGGCACCACCACGCTGCCTGTTGCCGGGATCCCATCCAGGTCTGGGAGCTGACACCTAATTTCCCTGAACGAGCCATTTTCATGACCAGCCCCTAATGCCTGAGGGGAAGTCCTCCAAGCAGAACTCAGCAACCCAGCTTGCCAGAAGCTTGCTACAGCCTGCAGAACTCACGAACGGACCAGTGAATATCTGCAAGCTACAGGGCTGCCATTAGAGTTTGGGTGATTTTTAGGCAGAAGGTGGCCACGTGTGGCTTTTACGTCATGGGCAGTAGCCCCCAGGGCTGATGCACCTGCAGTCCTGCGTACATAAAACACAGAAAAGCCAAGAAAACCTTGGAAGAACTGGTGTGCTCAGAGGCTTGTCAACTTTTTTTCTACAGAGCAGCTGGTCTATAAATACTGTTCCTGTCCTTACAAACCCTGCCACTCTCATAGACATCTTCGTGGCTTTGGATCAGCAGAAATTAACAGTCTCCTGATGGTACAAGGCAGAGGACACTAGGTCTTCTCTTCAGCTGGTGGCATCACACAACTGTTATCAGCAAAGGCATAGTCAGCCCATCAGCACCTAGCTCTGTCTAGGCAGACTATAAATAAATAAATATACAAGAAAGTTCAGTGTAGTCAGTTCCTAACATTAAAAAACAAACACAAGCAAAACAACAAACAACCATGAGCTCATATAGCTAATTGAAAATATCTGTATATTGAATCAATAAATTAGATGTTATTTCTTTCTGGGTACAGATTTCCAGTTTGGTTTATTTTTTTACAGTCATCAAAGCTAGAAACTCAGATTTTAAATTAAAGCCTCTGTCTTCCATGGCACTTGAAGGAAGCTATGAAATGTTGAGAGATGCAGGTATGGCAACACTGAAAGCAGAGTAGAGATATTCTGTGTAGATGCTATGGGGAATATCACCAAAACTGATGGAATCAGAAAACAGTCACGTTTCTTAGAAAAAAAAATATTTTAAAGAAAGCTATGAGAAAGGTCAGATTTATTATAGTGCTTTGGCTGGTTTTGGATGCTTTGCAAAATCGTTTTGTGATATCACAAAAAAACTGATATTGAGAAAAATAAAACTAACAGCAGAAAGCATCAGCATGTGTGTTATAACAGAATTGCACATAGCCTTCTGTGAAGGCAAGCAGTGTTTGCTCTTTCGTTGCTCACAGCATGATAAATCCTGTTTTGCTAGGGAAGGCAAACGGTCAGGTATGTCTGTTTTCTTTTTCTTTTTTCTTCTTTTTTTTAACTCACAGCTGGTCAGTCTTATCAGTGACAAGACTTCCAGAGCACAGTTGCACTCACTGAAGGTGAAGCTGCAGGGTATTTTCATCATCAGTTCCTCTCCGGGTTTTGGCACATAGCTTGAATTGCTTTTCTTAGCGAGACACCTGCTGCTTTTAAAAAAAAAAAAAAACAACCAAAAAACACCAAAAACCAAAAAGAAGACTTCATTTGGCTGGAAAAAAAATACAGTAACAGCAATCTGCCAGCCTTGCTGGCACATGTGAGATGTTTATCAGCCAGCCCTGCCTGCACACGTCAGACTTCCATCAGGTACTGGAAGGTGCGCATATTTTTCCAGGTATGTTCTCAAGGGCAAACTGCACATGATTTATGGAGGTGTGGGAAGCAGTGTTTGGACTGTTGTGCCCTAGGGATGATAAAACCGCTGTTTAGAGAGTGTCTTGAATAACAAGTTTTCATCACATAACAAAGCTTAATCCACCACTGGGCAATATTCAGTGTTTTTATAGGTGAAGCCCATGACTCTCATTCTCTTCCCTGTCAAGGACTCATTTTAAAACTTCAGACTCAGAGTAGTCTTGTATTTCTTCAACAAGTTTCTGCAGTTCCTTATGTTACGTGATTGTCCAGGGCAGTGTGTTGGGGAGGAAAGCCTTAGGCAAACATTAGAAGCTTGTCAAATTCTTTTTAATCCTATTCGGCAGAAGTAAATCTAAGCCTTAGTGACTTTCATGTTTGTGAGATACCTTCATTTTCCTGAGTCTCAGCTCATTGAGAAGAGCAGTAGTTTAATCCTGCTCTACTCAGCACCACTTTCTCTCTTAAGTAATTGTTTAGAACAGGATTTGGTGAAAAAAAGATCAGGGAGATGGTAAGGACATGGAGGGCTGCCCATCAGAAATAACACACCAGTAGCTTGAATAATTGGTCAGTATTAGTTGGGATGCACCTCACTGGGATTACGCTTCAACACCCCTGAGTTTCCAGGTCCCTTCTAAGAGAACCATGGGGCAACAGCCTTTCAGTAGAAAGTGTTAATCTGTTTTAGTAGTTGTAACTTCCTCAGTTGCCTCAGACCTTTCACTCCCTCTTTGTCTTTCAGAGACAGGTTTATTTTTTGTCTCTCTGGAATCAACTTCTCAAACCCACAAATTCTTATCATCTTCTTAACTCTAGTTTCTTCCCTGATTTTTTTCTTTGGCATCATTGTAAGCTAGGTTTAAGCCTTCATCTGCCACATCTTAAATTCAGATTTGCTGAGCATCCCTGTGTCTCCCCAGGTGACCTTCACTCCCTCCATCTGAAGTTTCCTGCCTACTGCTGATGTTCAGCCAAGGGCTGGAGGACTGAACATCCATTGCCTCTGCGAAGCCACACCAGCATCCTCAGCTTCCCTCCAAAACTGCAAAATCGTCTATGTGGCCTTGAGTCCTGATACCTTTGAGAACAGAGAGGAGGAGAGGGAACCAGATCCAGTCCTGCTTGTGTTTGGTTCTAGCTGCTGCTGCTAGGCTCTGCTAGGCTGTTTCACCCTCCTGAACTGTTAATGGGAAAAGTTGTGGGGTGGAGACTGAGAAATGAAAGTGAAGTGCTTGTGAGTTGGCTTCTGAGGCACTTTTTTCCATCAGTCTTGGCTAAGTGGCACATTGGAAAATGCTATTTTCTATCTGTCACACATGTATGGACACTTAAGGACAGATTGCAAATGAGTCACCTTTTGATCATGCCGGTAAAGCGGTTGTTTCTTTCTATCCTTCAGAAGCAGCACTTCACTACATCCAGCAAGGTGATCGGTAATCTCTTGGGAAGCTGGGATCAACCTCCTGTAAAAAAAAAAATAATTGAATAATGAAAGAACTAGATGAGACATGGTTTTTATATGCATATAGACACACATCATTTGACACTGTCTCGCGTGACATCCTCGTCTCTAAACTGGAGAGACATGGATTTGATGTATGGACCACTCACTGGATAAGGAATTGGCTGGATGGCCACACTCAAAGAGTTGTGGTCAACGGCTCAATGCCCAAGTGGACATCAGTGATGAGTGGTGGTCCTCAGGGGTCAGTACTGGGACTAGCACTGTTTAATATATTTGTTGGTGACATGGACAGTGGGATCAAGTCACCCTCAGTGAGTTTGCTGACGACACCAAGCTGTGTGGTGCAGTCGACACGCTGGAGGGAAGGGATGCCATCCAGAGGGACCTTGACAGGCTTGAGGGGTGGACCTGTGCGAATCGCATGAAGTTCAACAAGACCAGGTGCAAGATCCTACACGTGGGTTGGGACAATCCCAAGCACAGCTACAGGCTGGGCAGAGAATGGATTGAGAGCAGCCCTGAGGAGAAGGACTTGGGGGTGCTGGTTGATGCAAAACTCAACATGAGCCGGCAGTGTGCGCTGGCAGCGCAGAAAGCCAACCGTGTCCTGGGCTGCATCGAAAGCAGCATGGCCAGCAGGTCGAGGGAGGGCATTCTACCCCTCTGTGTCCAGCTCTGGGGAGACCCCACCTGGAGTACTGTGTCCAGCTCTGGGGTTCCTTGTACAGGAAAGACATGGAGCTGCTGGAGCAAGTCCAGAGAAGAGACACAAAGTTCATCAGAAGGCTGGAGCACCTCTCCTATGAGGACAGGCTGAGAGAGTTGGGGTTGTCCAACCTTGAGAAGAGAAGGCTCCAGGGCAACTTAATCGCGGCCTTTCAATACCTAAAGGGGACCTACAGGAAAGCTGGCGAGGGGCTGTTTCTTATGGAGTGCAGTGATAGGACAAGGGGTAATGGGGTTAAACTAAAAGAGGAAAGATTTAGATTACATATTAGTAAGAAATTTACTGTGAGGGTGGTGAGGCCCTGGCACAGGTTGCCCAGAGAAGCTGTGGAGGCCCCATCCCTGGAAGAGTTCAAGGCCAGGTTGGATGGGGCTTTGGGCAACCTGGTCTAGTGTAGGGTGTCCCTGTCCATGGCAGGGGGGTGGAACTAGATGATCCTTGTGGACCCTTCCAACCCAAACCATTCTATGATTCTATGTATATGTGTCGTATATATATAAATGTATATGAGACTGTATATATATGAGCTTATCTTTAAAAATTCTTTTATCAACACTATTTTAAAATAGAAGTAATAGAAATAGGGATAGGAGAGAAGGGATGAAATAATTTGCTATCTTATTTGCAAGGATAAGAAGGTAAAAACTATGAAGACATAGAATATCCTGAAGGGAAGGAAGGAATAACAGACTGGGGAAAGGCTGGAAATGAAACCACAGGGAGTAACCTAATTTCCGAGGAAACTGCCTGTGTAATCTGCTTCTCTTGGAAAAGAGTGTCAAGCCTCTGCTATTACATCCACTTACTAATAACCCATCTGTCAGTCTTCTAACTCAAGCAGTTCTGCTAAAGATGGTGGCTTTATCAGAGAAATGGTGTTAAAAGATAATCTAGGTTTTACTATCTTAATGATAATATTTGTTTCCCATGAGAAAAATGAATTCAAGAATGTAAAGCAAAAAAATCGATGTTTTAATGAAAATCCATTTAAATACCACAAACACCTTCAAAAGAGACAATATTTGGAAGAAGATATAGAAGACAGGAACAGAGACAGTTGTTCTTTGGTTGCTAGAAATATGTAAATTACTTTGGGGGGGTTGTTGGGTTTTGTCTCTTTTGCAATGCTGCTGCAATCTAATACTGAGACATTTACAGCTTATCACGGTCACCTTTTCTGCACTGAGGTATGCCTGTTCCATACTAATTTCCCAAATCCATCTGGTTGTAGTAGGTGTTCCCTCGACACTGAGCTGGCCCATCTTAAGTGCATAACCATACCTGAAAAACTTGGCTTTCCTAGAGGTGTAACAGAACCTTCCTAGGGGACCTGTAGGAAGATTTTCTTGTGATGGTGCTTCCTTCAGACATGTATTTGTGAGCCATGAAGTCTGAAGTGATCATTTTATCTCAGTTTTTATGAAATCATTGACCTTTGCATAAAAAATAATTGCAACACTGTTCTCTGTAAGACATCTTATCCCACAGTGAGCAAGGCAGCCAGATAGAGTTCAGAACGTCTTAGCAATGCTCAGGAGAAGACTTCATCAGACAACAGACATAATGGCATTGCCATAGCAGGAATTATACATTATATTAGTGCCCATCTCTGACTTTTGAAAAGCCTGTGCTGGGGGAAAAATTGAAAAAAAGTAGCTGTGGCAGGCCAGTCTCTGGAGTAGGTTTCTAACGGCTTTCCACAAAGAGCAGAGAGCTGTGAACATTGCAAATATTTTTCATGAGGCTGATCAAGTGGAGTTGTTTCAGCTTGCTCAGGCTACTTGCAGCTCTGGGAATCCCTGGATTTTTCCTTCAGGCTTGCGGTTCATCCTCAGACAGCTTGGGAGAAGTTCTGATCATGCAGGTACATGGCCAGGTAGATACAAGCGTGCGCTGCAGCTGTTTGCACAACATACTGCCGGTCTGCAGGGACTTCTTTGCGGGTGTGAACACCCTCCAGTCTGCAAGCAGAGCAGTCACGTACAGCATCTTCATCGGGCAGCATTCACATGTCCGTGTCTGCAGCATGTAGTGAGTGTAGTGACTTCGGCTGGTTTCAGCTTCGGACCTCCCAGGCAGCTGGGACACAGTGTCCTGCTTCGTTTAGCATCGGGCAACCTGGCACTAACTCAGTTGGTATCACCCCAGAAATTAGCAAGACACTGTGTTTTGCTGTTTCTCAGCACTTTTGGCTTCTAGAGCCACTGTTGGTTTTTGTTGGGTTTTTTTGAGCACCAAATCCATGTGAAACTGGCTTTTCTGACACAAGATTGACTGTTATGCTAAACTTTTATGATCCTTTCTCATTTCACTACGAAATGGGGTGGGTTGATGATAAGGTGCAGGGGAATACCACACAGCAACAATATGTTCTGCAGATTCACCTCCTCTTGTAAGCAGCATTTCAGAAGATGGCAAGATTCAACCCGCTGGGGTGTTACATGATTTTCATTCTTCAGTTATTGGTTTAAAGAACAGCATGAGGTATCTCCAGACTCCAGAAGAGTACTGCTGCAGGAGTGAGTCAATCTGCCTCTCTCCTTGGTTTGTTCTCAAGCCTTATGCTGGTGGGATGTTTGAATCTTGTATTTCAGCTTGTCTGGTCACAAGCAGCTTTGGCAGTGAGTGGAGCTGATGGCCAGAAACCCTCCAGCTCTAAGAGTTATTTCGCACCTGGTTTTCTTCACAGAGCCAGTGCATGCGCCAAAAGCAGGTAGCCTTGTTTTCGTTCAGTTCCTCACATGATGCTCAGTTGCTAGTAATGTTTTATCCAACCAGGAAAGCTGAAAAAGGGAATGCACTGTTGCCCTTAGCAATAACTCGTATTGGGAAGATGGTTTAATATATATATATATATATGCCTTTACTCTCACCTTGTCAAGTGCATTCTGTGTGTGACAGTTCAGCACATGTGTAGAATATCCTACAAGGCATTTCTTAGGCACTTGTAATACAGCAGTGGACTGCAGTGACTTGGCAATGACAGAAAATGTCTTTCCTACTTAGCAAATAAGAGCCACTGGCTGTAATAGGTGATACATCACATCCTTTCCTCAGTAGGAAATTAAATGCTGCAGATGCTAAGAGCTCTTCAAGACCACATGCTGTGAAATGTTTGCATTTCCCATCAGTGCCACTTTTCTCCTCACAAGACATTCAATTCCCCAAGAGTTTGCTCAAGTTCTGGCAGAGATTACCCAATTTGATTACCTTTTTTCTTTCTTTTTGTTTTCTTTTTTTGAGTGGTTTTATCCTCAAGGAAACTGGGCAGGCTAGCCAAATGCAGCATGACAGTCAGTGCTGAAAGGCATGTGGTCACCATGAAAACAAAAAGTGCCTTTAAAGCATCACAAACTCCTTCACACTGGGTGAGGAATTTAATGAAACTGCACCACATGACTGCAAAACTGAGATAAGAATGAAAGGTTTCCACCAGATTGCCCATATTTCCAGAAGGAGCAGAAAAGGCATGCAGATTATCAACAAGAGTATTTGTGAAACCCAACTGCTTTTGAAAAAATAATGAAATGGAAATAGATGTTCCATACCCAGGAACAGACAAGACCACTTTTTAAGAAAACCGTGAGGGGTTTGTTTTCTGCATTAGATTCATAGAAGTTAACATATTAATCTGTCCAGACATCTGTGTTTCCTAAACCCTTCAACTTCACACAGTAGTGCCTGCAAGTGGAATAAATAATTTCAATTTGACTAAAAAATGTCTTCCAGAGACATGATAGAATAGAATAGAATAGAATCATTAAGGTTGGAAGTGACCTCAATAATCTCTGTCCAGCTTTATTAATCTCACNATAAGGTCTGCCCTGAGCCTCCTCTTCTCCAGACTGATGATGATGAAAAATAACTGGTACTGACTTGGAAACAAGATGCAGATAATTTCTGTCCAGCTTTATTAATCTCACTTACTCAGGGAGCGTACCTCAATTCTATTTTTCATTTATGCCGTTCAAGCTTTCAGACACAGACTGTTGTTATGCCTCGGAATAAGGAGCTATATCACACATGATAGCATCCTTCTGCTGTCTATCTGCAGTGAAGGCAAAAGGATTATACGGTGTTTGGCTTCCTTCTCCGTCTGTTTCTGTGTGCAACTCCAGCTATGTATGTCCCTCACCTACAGATACTTTTTCATCCCTCAGAAAATTCCCTTGATCCTGTACAAACATGCAGCAGTTCTCTGCATCCAGCATCCTTAATACCACAAAAATACTGTACTCCTCTTAACACCCTCGAGAATCACCTTAGCCCTGTTTGTCACATTGTTAGACTGGAGTTAACACTTTGTGGTTTGGTCAAAATCCATTGCACTGAGAAGCTGTGGATGCCCCATCCCTGGCAGTGTTCAAGGCCAGGTTGGATGGGGCTTTGGGCAACCTGGTCTAGTGTAGGGTGTCCCTGCCCATGGCAGGGGGGTGGAACTAGATGATCTTTGAGGTCCCTTCCAACCCAAACCATTCTATGATTCTGTGATTCTATAAATTTACCACTTTCCAGTATCCTATTTCATATGCACACTGTAACACATTTTGTTTGTTACCAAGTCCAGCTCATGCTGCAGCCCTTAATCTGTCATAATTTATCCTTCTGCCAGTCTTTGTGTCATCTACAGGTTTTATTGGCAGGGATTTTGTATCTGTTTCCATCTTTAATAAACGTATTCGATCGAGCCAGACCTGACTACTGCCCACCAGTTTTACACAAACCTATTAAGCCAACGATCTGCAGCATGAAACCCCAGGAGAGTGCATGGGCATTTCTGAGTGTTGAATAATCACTCACTGATTCTGCAGAAACAAAATCTGTTCAGGCAGGAGGCTGAATTTGAAAAGAGTCTTTTGTGTTCTCTCTGCAGCCAATGGAAAGAGCAATTCACTTCCAAGTGCGTCCTGCCATAAATTGTGCACTGTTAATATGCAGCCTGGTTCCTCTCACTGCACCTTGCCTGTAGCTGGAGCTCAGTGAACTGACTTAGCTAAGCTAATAAATTATTGAATGGCTGATATGAACCCAAACCTGTATGTTTCTGTGCTTAAAGTAGAACAGAAACACCATCCTAAGGAGCGAACTGAAATATCGCTGTAATCTCAGGTATAACTGTAGCATGAACAGGAGGTCTGGGATTATCTTTGCATTTCCTCAGAGCATTGTGGCTGTGGACAGCAGGTCACTGAACCAGGTCCAAAAATGATACATAATCAAGTGACGAGCAATGGAGGGTGAAATGGTGTCAGCAAGCCTGATCTCGGCATCCAATTCAGCGAGAGAGTGGCTCAGCGTGTGTCTCAACATGTTTCCTCTTCTCTGCATAGTCAGGTCACACACCTGGAACATGATCCACTGAAGGGCAAGCTGGAGATAAATTAACATGATAGACTCTATGAAAATTACATGTACGTTATGAACAACAGCTTGTGATTCACAGCCAAGACTGAAAGAACTGAAATAATCTTTATGGGAGCTATTGCATATCCATCCTCTTGGGTGAAACAACTTCAAAGAAAGCCACAGGCAGGGTGTCAGTCACATCAAGATCTGCAGTAGGATGAGAATACTTGAGCTGCTTGGGACAGACTGCCCGGAAATCTAGAAAAATCTGGATGTTTGACGTGATTGCTTTCACTGTCTTTGATTGCTTTCTTCCTCTTCCAGGAACTACAGGGCTGTCAGCCTAACCCTGGTACCGGAAAATATCATGGAGCGGCTCGTCTTGAGAGTGCTCACTGAGCAGGTGCGAGATGGATGGGGAATCAGGCCCAGCCAGCGTGGGTTCCTCAAGGGCAGGTCCTGCTTGACCAACCTGATCTCCTTCTATGATCAGGTGACCCGCCTAGTAGATGAGCAAGATAGATGTCATATACCTGGACCGTAGCAAAGCCTTTGACACCGTTTCGCACAGCATTCTCCTAGGGAAGCTGGCAGCTCATGGATTGGACCGGCACACTCTTCGCTGGGTAGAAAACTGGTTGGAAGGATGGGCCCAGAGAGTTGTCGTGAATGGTGTTAAATCTAGTTGGTGGCCGGTCACTAGCGGCGCTCCCCAGGGCTCGGTCTTGGGACCAGCGCTGTTCAACGTGTTTTCTCATCATCCCAGACAGGAGCCACGTTAATACTTCTGGCTACAGAGTGACAAGGAGCACAATAAGAAGTCACAGTTAGTTATTTGAAGAAAGAAAATCTGACCAAATCTTTCAGATGAGTGAAACAGCCACTCTACTCTTTTTAGCTTGTTAACACAATCCAATAGATATCTCATGAAATCATTTGAGATTGGTAAATAAAAACAATTAGCAGAGAAACTGAATTAATTTTGCACAGATCTGCCTATCAGGCAGGGAAAATAAACTGCTATCAAGCAAGTTCACAGTTTTAATAGCATTTTATTATTTGCTGTCTGGAAAATTCAGCCAAGGGTTCAAGCACTGCAATGCAACCTTGGCATTATCAAGTATGCAGTCATCCCGTGAAATTTACGTGTCTTGGTCTGTGGTGGGCTGACACCAGCCAGCAATGAAGCAACATATAGGCTGCTACAAAAATTAAGTTCATCCCAGCCAGACCCAGAACGACAGACCTCTATTCATTTCATGGAAAGAGTTAGGTACCTCGGAAAAAAAAATCACAAATATTAAACCTCCTACGCAAAGCAAAGGAAGAGGCAGCATATTTTCTACCAAATTGAAGGCTATTTTCAACTCAGCAGAAGAACATTATCAGCTTGTTTTTTAAGAAATAAAATAAAGGCAAGAGAATTTTGAAAACAACATTCTTCTATCTAAGGATATTTTTTCTTTTCCCAAATTATATGTAATTATTATAATCAGGATTTATGGTCTTTGCAATATAGTTTAGTTTAGTTTTGTTTTAAAAGGAAGAAAGAAAGTAAAATTGATAATTTAAAGATTACTGAGATTATTTCATCTACTGTACTTTATTAGCTCTCCAATGATTACAGGGATACAAAGCAGCAGTTACTTAGGACCAAGACGTCATCCAGATATTAGAACCATGAAGAAAAAGATGTATTTAAGACCAAGGAAATGATGCATGGCTTTGTGCCTTAGATGTGGAAGGTTGAATGCTGACCAGTGTTTCAAGGTATGGTTGGAAAATTAGATCTGGTGATCTACAAATCATCTAGATTCTAATTCAAGAGTAATGCACTAATTACTAGAGACAAGGACAACCATAATTTTATAATCCCTGAACTACTCAAGTTCAGTTAAAGCAAATGGATAAAAACCTTAAGTGCATCCTACTCTCATCATCATTGTTTGTCATGTAGAATGTATCTCACCTAAGTTTTCACATGAAGATACAGAGTTTCGTGTAGGAGCACTCTTGCTTATTTTTACAAGATATTAATGCAGTTTACAAAATTATTCTTCTAGCATAGGCAATGACCTTAAAATGAGAGCATTTGTACTCTGTAATCCACCATTGGACCTCTGTTGAGTATAAAGGGGAATCCAAGGTGACTTGCTTTGATATAGGTACCCATTTTCTAGACATCCAAATTTATTCAGGACAGTCCCATCCAGGAGATCAGCCAAGCCACAGTAACCAGAAAATATGAAATTATTTGGATTGCTTTAACCAACAGTTGGAGAGTTAAACCCCGCATTTGACATAGGCAGAGGCCACGAGGACATAGTCCAAGTACAGACTGCTCTCTTGGTGGCCACAGAACAGCTGGCGAGTCACCCTTACTGCAGCTCAGCAAATTACAACCTTATGACTGAATTAAAGTTAACTGCCTTTAGTTATCACAACTGAAGTTGAAGATCCAAGCCAACAACACCTTCTAGTTTACAGGCCTGCTACCGCTCTGAGACTGGGATGTGCAGAAGTAGATGACTTACAGTAATGATTATTTCAGTGCTTTGAAAAATGGGTTACTTAAGAAGTCCAGATGTTCTTAGGGATTGAGTTTGGAGTTTAGCTTGTGATAATGTCAGTCTTTTATATATGTTTGTTTATTGCAGCAGTATCACAACACAGACTTTCCAGTAAGAATGTTAAACATGTGCAAATAGCTCACCTCTTCCAGACATGAGAAACTAAACACTGCTTTGAAGTAAATACCTAGATAATCCCTGAAAATTCTTGCATTATAAAATGCAAGGAGTAAGACATTTCTTCCCTTTGGGAATAGCTCTTTCAGGGAATGGAATAAGGGATGAGCAATTTGCTTGGTCCTGCAGCTGTAAACACTTACCTTCTACTACATACCTGCTTCATTCCTTACTGAGCTGCACAGTTCTGGGACCTTCCTTTTACTCTCCTGGCCCCAGAAAGCTAACTTGGTCTTTATTTTTTTCTGAGAAGGGAAATTGCTGCCTCCTCACTTATACTAAAAGAATGCTGTATGAGTCAGGAAAGGAATAAAGCTATTTGATATTAAAGGAAATTTTATGTCAAATTAGTAAAAGGTTTAAATTTACCATCCTGTTAAGGAAAAAAAGAATGTACAGGAGCTTTCCCTTGCCTTTTTCCCCCTTTACATGTTCACCAAAGTAGGTTCCCCTAGTAGGCTAGTAGAAGGAGGAAAAAAGGACACAGTACTTGAGAGGGAGATTTGAGTAGCTGGGGCTCAGGAGAGGCTCCCAAAATGCAAGGGCTTGTGTTTGGAGAGTAGGAGCTGAGCATAAGCAACTATATAGCATGAATAGTTACCAATATACACAGAGGGGAAAAAAAAGAGCAACGACCCTCTTCTGTTTTGCCTTTACCTTTTCACAGACTTGAATGATAGAGGATTTAGCTCAGTTTTCAGCAGTCTCACTGAAGGGGCTATTTGGACTCAGTGCTTGCTTTCATTCATCTTGATGGCAGTAACAAGCCCTAATTTAAGAGAAAGAGAGGCACTTTCATCTCCAAGCAACGGTGCTCTGGTTCTCAGCAATTCTGGCCCTCTTATTCACAATTTAAAGCAGGTCAGAGAAGATCACAGACAGACACATCTCAAACTCACCAACTTCTTTTTTTTTTTCTTCCCAAAAGAGAAAGGTTTTGTGTGTCTGCTTGGTGGGAAAGAGGAAAGAAAAGGGGAAGAGACATCATTTTGTGTATTTTCTTCTTTCCAAAGAGGCTCATTCTTAGTGTAGCTTGACACATAGCAGAAACTAAGTTTTGAAGTGTGAGGGACATTCTGCAGAAGGTGTGTTGGGTATTAATTTAGTCCAGGTTGCCCAAGCACAGACCACCCTCTTGCCTAAAAGCAGATTGAGAATTTGGCCATCCAACCAATAACCTAAACCCACAGAGATGTAAGTTGCTGTGACTTTGGATAGCAGCAATCCAAATAATATAAATAACAAACAGATTTAGTTCACGAATCAGAATTCATTATTTCTCTCAGTGTGCAACACAGCTTTTCATTTTCAGAGATGCTACTTTTAACAATACAATCAAATTTGAAGATAAAGGCAAAAGGTGAGGCAGGAGACAGATCAGCTTGCCTCTGAAATTCGCAAGAGAGAAATCTGAGATTGAAGTATACTATTTGCACTTGGCACTCTCCCAGAATTAATAGGAAGGTTGCTATTTCAGTATGCAGACCAAATTGTGTAGTTGGTATCAACTCTTGGTTTGTTGGTTTTTTTTTGTTTTTGTTTGTTTGGGGTTTTTTTTTTTTAATGCCAGAGTACTCAGTAAAGTGTTTTCACAGATTATTTGGGTCATTCAAGCAATATTCAACGTTCAGACTTCAGCTGGCTGACATCACCACAGCCTCAAGAGACTAAAAGTCATTCTCTCTCCTTACATGTAAAGCAGAGCTTTAACCTCAGCTCCTGGAATTATCCTGGTGTGTGTGTTTGCAGACCTGAACTTCATTTGTGTTCAAGATAGGAAGTTAAATGATCTTTTTAGAATTAAATTGTTCTTTTAGTATGCAATGTTAATATGAATGGTTTGGGTTGGAAGGGGCCTCAAAGACCACCTAGTTCCAACCCCCCTGCCATGCCATGGGCAGGGACACCCTACACTAGACCAGATTTCCCAAAGCCCCATCCAACCTGGCCTTGAACACTTCCAGGGATGGGGCATCTATAACCCTCCTGGGCAAAGTGTTCCAGTGCCTCACCACCTTCATAGTGAAGAATTTTTTCCTTATATCTGATCTAAATCTACCCTTCTTCAGCTTAAAGGCATTACTCCTTGTCTTATCACTACGTGCCCTTGTAAAATGTACCTTTCCATCTTACTAGAGGTACTTGCAGGAACTGGCAAATAAACCTCTCTGCCCCAAAGAAAGCTTGATTCACCAACGCTATGGTTGCAAGTCCCAGGCTGCACTCACAGTGTGTGGCATGCATGGCATCTTGCTCCCATCACCCATCGCTGCGTGGAATTGCAGCCTCTGCTGCAGAGTGAGCTTGCAGAGATTCACCAGTCTGTGCATGAGTTCTGCAGGCTGTAGCAAGCTTCTGGCAAGCTGGGTTGCTGAGTTCTGCTTGGAGGACTTCCCCTCAGGCATTAGGGGCTGGTCATGAAAATGGCTCGTTCAGGGAAATTAGGTGTCAGCTCCCAGACCTGGATGGGATCCCGGCAACAGGCAGCGTGGTGGTGCTGTCGTCCTGAACAGTTATGGTGCCCAGTGGTGACATAAGCATTGGCTGCCTGCATTATTACCACGACACTCATGACCATGGTCCTCTCCTTCCAAGTTTTTTTGTTGCTTATGGGAACAAATGCTTAACACCATCTTGCATCTGAAAAGTTAGCTGCTAGGCAAGACAAGAAGGATCTCAGGATGTTTCTGCTTCAGAAAATGTCTAATTCTCTAGGGGATGAGGTAGGAAAAGTGATCCATCAGCCTTTCTAAAGACAAAAAATGCTCAGCCTAAGTCGACACTGCAGTAATCAAGGAACCAATTTATGTAATCTAACAGGCTGATAGCTAGAAGTTAAGGATCTCAGACTACCTCTGTACAAGTATACGAAACAACTTCAGCATTACCCCAGATAGTTTCTTTGGCAGAAAATTCAGAAAATTAATTGCATTGTATGTTTTTAAGTTTAATAAGCAAAATAACTGGCAAATTAGTTACACTGATGCTTTCAATATACTTGTAAGAGCTTTGCTGATTGTTTTTTTGTAAAATATGATCACATATATCGGGTATGATCAAACCAGGTCACAACAACAAGCTCTGATGCCGCATGGAGCAATTCCTTGTTGTTTCTCATGGAGGCCATGTTATACTGTATTCCTAAGAAGATACAGGAAGATACACTGAAACTCATAAAGAACTGTTACCATTTAGGGTTAGTGAACCAGACTGTATGAACTGAATTACCAAGCACTTTTCCTTGAGGACTTATGATGTGCAGAGAGATCTTGGTCTTCTTAACAATCCCACTTGACCCATTGGGTTAGAGCTAGTGGTAGTCTAGTGCTTCTGCAGTTTCTTAATTAAAAACTGGCAATATGCATTAAAAAAGCTCTCCTGTGTTATGCATCATATTAATAGCACATATTTAATTAATCAGTACTTGATCACATTCTATTACCATTTCAGATATCAGGTACGGATTAAAACACAACACAGTCTCACCACAGTGAGACTCCTTTCCATGAGTTTGTTTTGTCAGCGTGGTGTATCCACCATCCTAGTGCTCACACTGTATTGTTCACTGCTGCAATGTATGAAAACTACCCATAGATGCAAGCAGCTCATTCATAGAATCATTGACTCTTTAAGGTTGGAAAAGACCTCTAAGATCATCAAGTCCAACCATCAACTCAACACCACCATCTCTACTAAACCGTGTCCCGAAGGCCCACGTCTACACTCTTTTTGAACACCTCCAGGGATGGTGACTCCACCATCTCTCTTGGGAGCCTCTTCTAATTCCTGACCACTCTTTTGGTGAAGAAGTTTCTCTTAATGTCCAATCTAAACCTCCCCTGACTCAACTTGAGGCATTTCCTCTTGTCCTGTCACTTGTTGCTTGGGAGAAGAAACCAACACCCACCTGGCTACAGCCTCCTTTTTGGTAGTTGTAGAGGGCAATAAGGTCTCCCCTCAGCCTCCTCTTCTCCAGACTAAACAGTCCCAGTTCCCTCAGCTGCTCCTCAGAAGACTTGTGCTCCAGACCCTTCATCAGCTTCATTGCCCTTCTCTGGACACGCTCCAGTAGTTCAATGTCCTTCTTGTATTGAGGGGCCCAAAACTGGACACAGTACTCAAGGTGCGGCCTCACCAGTGCCGAGTACAGGTGGACAATCACTTCCCTACTCCTGCTGGCCACGCCATTCCTGATGCAGGCCAGAATGCTGTTGCCCTTCTTGGCCACCTGGGCATGCTGCTGGCTCATGTTCAGCTGTCTGTCAACCAGCACCCCCAGGTCCTTTTCCTGCAGGCAGCTTTTCAGCCACTCTACAGCAAGCCTGTAATGTTGCCTGTGGTTCTTCTGACCGAAATGCAGGACCCGGCACTAGGTCTTGTTGAACCCCATACAGCTGGCCTTGGCCCATGGGTATAGCCTGTCCAGATCTCTCTGCAGAACCTTCCTACCCTCAAGCAGACTGACACTGCCTCCCAGCNAGACTGACACTGCCTGCCAGCTTGGTGTCATCTGCAAACTTGCTGAAGGCGTACTCGATTCCCTCATCCAAATCATTGATAAAGATATAAAACAAGACTGGGCCCAGGACTGCACCCTGGAGAACACCACTTGTGACCAGCCGCCAACTGGATAAAACTCCATATACCACTACTCTCTGGGGTGGCCTTCCAGCCAGTTTTTTAAGGCACAGTAGTCCACCAAGGCATCAAGTCCTTCCCTGTAGATAGAGTCCCTCACAGACAGCTTGCTTTGGTGTGACCAAGATTTTGCACTTTTCCATGACAGAATTTGAAAAGATCTTAATGACCTGCAACTCTTAAAATCTATCTAAAATGGGATTATGTGCATCAAGGTGATCATTTAAGCCCTTCCCTCAGCTCCACGCACAAAAAGAGAACCAAGGTAATAGCAGGTGGGGATTTGAACCAGGACTAAGTCATGCTCCTTTTTTTCTTTGCTTTAACTACCTTGCTCATTAATGAAAGTGGGTTCATTGGGAAAGGAAGGATTGTGATTGGACTGGCATTGTTTTCCTTGATGAGCACCTTGAACATCACCCTAAAAGTAGATTTATTTAGAAATAATTTTAAGGGCTTTATGTATGAGTCTTAATTCATCAGCTGTACTGCAGTAAAGCACTCCCTCCTCATACATGTCAGTCTATGACAGAGATTTCCATAGATGAGATCGAGATATGATACCAGAATACAAATTTATGCTGTTGCACTACATCATAGCCTGTTTGCTGGAACAGTAAATGCTAGATCAAAAAAACCCAAACAAACCAAAAAAACCCCAGATGCTTAATACTTAAGCTGAAGTCTAGGAGAAAGAAATCTTAATGCGAAGGTAAATGGGAAACTTTCCTTATTCAACATATGAAAAAGTGTAGGTTCTAACGAGAAGAATCTCCACTACCCACCATGCTAAGGGAAGAAATGCCCATACCTCTGCTCAGCATGAGGGAAGGAGCATCTCTCTGAAGCCCTCTCTGTGTGCAGGAATCTCCTTGAAGCTTTACCAGCCATGCACATGCTGCTGCTCCGTGCAGATGTAGACCACTGTCTCACTAATAAAAAAGTGACCGAACCAGCTGAATAAAACTTGCCTCTCTCACTGCCTGAGTATCGGGAGACATAGCTTCCATAGCCTCTTCAGATCTTGGGAATTCAAACCTGTGTACCCCATTTTCCACTAACACACCCAAAGTACCATCTCATCTGAACAGGGCACACTCTAATCTTCTCCCTGAAGATTGGCCCTGGACAGCCCCAGACACATAAATACCAGACTAATTCCAGGAAAAAGGGATGTGTTTTTGTTCCCCACTCACCCCATCACCCCCTCCCCAGCTTAACCTGTTGTCTACTAGATAACCAGGGTCTAGTTTTCCAACAGTGAAGTGACACATGAAGTCATCTTTGTCAAAAGTTTTCATAGATGGACCTGAAAGATATTTACAGTTTGATGCCATATTTTCTGAGAATCTCTACTCTTGGTATTAACAGTTCAAAACATTTTATAGAATATACTTGGAAAACTGAAAAATCAGATTCACAGATTCCATAGTTGTAGGGGTTGGAAGGGACCTCTAGATATCACCTAGTCCAACCCCCGCCCCCCGTCAGAGCAGGATCACCTAGAGCAGATCACACAGGAACGTGTCCAGTCAGGTTTTGAATGTCTCCAGAGAAGCAGACTCCGCCACCTCTCTGGGAAGCCTGTTTCAGTGCTCTGTTACCCTCACAGTGAAAAAGTATTTCCTCATGTTCATAAACACAACAGTTCTGTAACAGCCTTTGCAAGAGGATGAGGCATGGAGACATCAGGCTTCAGGTTCATGTCCTTAAGGACAGGGAACTGAGGAGGGTTACAAGGAAATATAGCTTTTTCTGGGTATACACCAAACACAGTTCAGTCACCTCAGAGAGCCCTAGCAACACCTTATCATGTATTTAATTACAAGCAAATATTTATAGGATAAACAGGTCATAGGCAATACCTGGAAACTGGAAGTGCAACACAAACAGTAAACTATTTTCTTCTACCCAGCCCATTTCTGCACAACAGAACTGTGCTGGATGTTTGTGAAACAACCGGTGTCCCTGGCTCAGGCTCTGCGACCCAGGGAGTCGTTCTCAATAGTTGAAAGCAGCATTTCTGCCATTCACTTCTGCTCTTGATGCTGATGATTGTGTTCGAGTCAGTTCAACAGGTGGGGGAAGGACCAGAGGTGCTGCAACTACAGGGGTCTTCTCCACAGAAGCTTTGTGTACACCAAGGAAGGGACAGTCGGGCCTTAATTGTGGTGAGCAGTTTGAAGGAGCAATAAGCCATCCAGTAATTATAGATGACAGAAGGGATTTTCGAATATTTCAATATAATTCTAGCAAGTTAGTATTGCCTGACCTGAAGTTCACGTTGACAAAACTAATGCAGAAAGTACTGTTAGAACAGTATATGTACAACCTAAAGCCCTATCAGATCATAAAGACAATTAAGTTATATTCAGATTTAATAATTTGGCAGCAAGACTAAAATGATATGAGAGAATGAGGAAGCCATACCTGCAGGGACTGAGGAAGAAACAGCATCTGTTAAAAAAGAGCATGTGTCTACACTCATACCATGCTTGCTGTCTGGTTTCTTCAGTTCAGGTGTGGGAAGACCTGCTGCAGGTCCCTCATGTACACTGCATTGATGGTTCCACCAGGCATTTCGTTATACCAAAATCATGTACAAAGAGCCTCTGTTATGGCAGCATAAACTGCTGTACCCTCATCATGGACCAACACCCCACCAAGTGTTTGCAATAACCCTTCCAAAAAGGAATGGCAGAACTCAGCATAGTTTAAAGAAACGTCAGAAGCTGTGAAACAAATAAAGAGGCCATTTTAGTGTTCAGCTAGGTATCATTACAGCCAACAGCAGCTTTAGAGGCTCTGTAGGTGCCAAAACTAAGGCTTGGCTGCAGCTAGGGACTTGGGCACGGAGAGCCGTAAGGACGTACCTTGCCCACATCTGCCGAAAATGCCTGCTGGGAGGGATGCAACACACGTGACGGCAAACACCGTCCTGCCTGGGTAAGCTGCCCTGTGCCTCCAGCTCCTCTGCAGCATCCCAAGGAAGGAGCTGGTTTAATAGCTGACATTGGGCAACATATTGCATAGGGACTCCCTCTTTGGAGACGTGAGGTTTTACATGCCAAACATGAGCAACATTGACTTGTTTCTGGCAAGACAGCTCTTCAGAGCAGGAAGGGCAGAGTGGTAGATTGCTTCAGATAGCGCTTTGTATTTCTTTCCTCAGAGATCCTTTAGATTCCTGACTTCCTTCATCTGGTTCCAGATGAGATTAAATGAGATGGCTGTGACAGTGAAATTCAGCGGCGATGCTGCAGAGGAGGCAGCTGTAAGAAGCCGCTGGCCCAGGCAAGGTGCGTGGCTGGGCAGCAGCTGATGGCCTCTGCAAAGCGGGTCCTTCTCCTTCCCCCCAGCTCCCAGCGCCCGAGGGCAGCAGTCAGCTGTGCAGAGAGCAGGGAGAGCTGCCAGCTTCCACACCCACCCGTACTCGGCCATGCGTCGAGCGAGAGGGCTGTCGTCAGTAAGGCTTCGTCTGTGAACTCCGGGCATTTCGTACTCGGGTTTTTTTCTTTTCCTTTACAAGGAGCAGTAGGTCTTTGGACGCAGTCCAAATGCATCTGTAATAACAGACAGCTTTCTGGTAAATACAAGAGGAGAGCTCCAAAGGTTTCAGAGCAAGCTGTCATATTAAAGCACTGCTAGCAACAAACGGAGGCATGCAGAGCAAAGAGATGCAGAGACAAGAATGGAAAAACGTATATTTACTCAAACTGCAGGTTCAGCAAAGCTTAAATGTCTTACGCAGGTTCTTTTTAGTCTTGTTAAAATATTGTTCTCACACTTTGTTCTTTCTTTAGCTTTCTTAGAAAGAGAAGTGAAATTCTAGGCATGTTCTTGCTTCACAAGAGGGCAACTGTTAAGAGAGGGACAACCACTGATAGGAATAGTTTAAACTTAAAATGTTACCAAAATGCACTAGTCTGCCATCTTTATTTGAAGATTTTTCCTCAGCTTGCTAAAAAATGTCTAGCAAGAAATAAACAAAGAAACAAACAAACAAAAAACCCCAACAAAAAAACAGTGGAAGGATTCTAAATGCAGGCTGCATGGAAGTATGGCACAAGCCTGGCTCTGTGCAGGCAGTGTCGTGTGAGCAGCAGTAACACGGCAGAACTGGAATGAAGTCTTGTTGGGCAGTCCCAAAGCAGGTGTAACCGACGGTCTTACCGCTTTGGTCAGATGAGTGCTTCAACAGATGGTTTCAGCTGGATGATCTGGGATAATTCAGAAGAGCGTCTGGGGAAGGACTACAAAGAGATTTTTCAGAATGTTATTAGCAAGTCTTCAAATTGCTAGAAGAAACCCAAAAGTGTTTTGGGAAACAGATTGCTTTCTTCATTTGAAAGTCTGCTGCAACACCTAAATCTAGAGAGAAGTTTAAGGCTAAAGAAGTAGAAAAGGAAAGCACCTATTTTTTTCTTCTCTTTTTTTTTTTTCCCGCAGGGGGGAGCGTGGGGAGGAGGGAAGGTGATGTTGGGGTAGAACAGGCAGGATCTATGTGCTCTGAGGCAAGTCCAGGGAAATGAAGTCCACGGAAAAGATGAAGTGGGACTCAGTAAAAGGGCGACTTTCATTGTTCACTCTCAAGAGGAAATGCCCTGATGTTGGGTGGAAGACTTGTACAGTACATGAAGACTAGACAGATTTGAACATCAGAAGCTTTAGACAACTTTAAACTTGTTCTTTAGACAAGGGAAATCAGTAGGCAATTAGAAACATGAAACATCTGCAGTGCCTACGTTATAGCCAGCAAAAAGTGATCTTCTCTCAAACAAACCTTCAGAAGTCATTAAGTTAAATTTATCATAAATCTCACGCTGGCATTTGCTGAATACAGCATATCTGAGGTAGACCTCTGAAATTTTGAATATTCTTCTTGTACAGAATGCCACATTATGTTCTGGAAGTGTATTGCCTGCATGCCTGTAGGAGTTAGCATCNGGAACTGGGCTTGTTAGTCTGGAGAAGAGGAGGCTCAGGGGAGACCTTATTGCCCTGGGGGTCAGCCTCTTCTCGCAGATGACTAGTGACAGGACAAGGGGGAACGGCTGCAAGTTGCGCCAGGGGAGGTTTAGGTTGGAGTGAGGGGAAGTTTCTTCTCAGAAAGGGTGGTCGGGCATTGGAACAGGTTGCCCAGGGAGGTGGTGGAGTCACCGTCCCTGCGGGTATTTAAGGAAAGGTTAGACGCAGTACTGAAGGACATGGTTTAGTGGTTAATAGGTGGTGGGGGGACGATTGGATTGGATGATCCTTGAGGTCTCTTCCAACCTTAATGATTCTATGATTTCTTCTCATTGCACTGAAAACTGATTTACAAATACTCCTCCTTCTAATTTTCGGATATTCCTTTTAGTTACCTCTCTTGCAATTTATAGCATTGCTTGATGAGATTCACATTGCCAACTGACTTGCTCCAGGAGTGAGGGAACACATACATGTTAGAGCAGTGTATGAGAACTCAGTGTTTTCCTCAGGAATAGCAGTCACCTGCCAGGAGCCACTAACATATGAGAGCATACATCCTTGTCATGCCATCTGCTGAGAAAAGCCAGAACCTCAGCTGTCAACACTACTCTCATGAGAACCCCACGAGGGCAAGGGTCCATAGGCTTGCCATTCCCTCCAGCCATACCAGCAATTTTTCTTCATCTTTAAAGCAAGTTCAGAAAATATAATCGTGTGTATTTTAATTGCAAGTTAATGGTCTCAACCACCAGGTTTTGTTTTGGGCTTGATCTTACTATTCCTTGGAGTTATGAGACTTAACTTCTGTTCTTAGCATTGCCACAAACTTAGCTTAGCGTTTCAGCAACGCCTTCAATTTTCACAGTCCTGATTTCAGATACTGGAAACCTATTTAAGCATGTGGAGTTCTCACTGATTGGGCTGAGGTCCGGGAGGAAATACAAGAACACAGAAGCACTAAAAGTAAAATCAAGCGCTGGGGCCCACCAGCCTGAGGTCTCCAAATGGCACAACCCAGCAGTGTAACTGGGTAGAGCGGTGCTGGTAGCCTCTCAGGGAAACAACAGATTTGTTGCTGCTGCTGGCAGGATCTGACTCCCTCAGCAAAGTGACCATTTGAAATAGTAGCTTTAGTCCTGAGTGAGGCCTGAAGCCACCGCCATGAGTGGGGGAGTGCCAGTTTGCTGCTGGGGACTGTTCTGCTGAGCACAGGAAAAAGGACCTGCCTGTGCCTCCTGCTCATCTCCTTCCCCAGGAGAAAGAAAAAACCCACCGAAAACCAATTGACCTCTTGAACTTTCAAAGCAACCGAAGCCAGTATTTTGTAAAGTCAATGCCTTACATCCTAAGTACTGAAGCTTTAATTATACATTTTCTTGGCTATGCAGTACTGTAAGGCAATTCACCTGTCTCAAACAGTAATTAGAAATGAAAGTAGCAAGCTGGCAAGCAGAGATGGGCATCCTTTTACCTGTTACTGATCACCTTTCTTGGTGTTACCCTGGGGCCTTCGAGCAGATTCCCACTCCAGTATCCAGCCAGACAAACTTTTGGCTCAGTCTAAGTTGCAGCAGTACCAGACAGTGTGACACTGTCCCTCCTTCCTGGCATAAGAGTTGCCATAGCCCCTCTTCTCAATAGATATTGCTGTTCCTGAACAGGAAGCTTGCAGCAAAGCCATGGTTCCTTCCCTGCTTAAGGGAAAAATTCCTATTTTTAATAACTTTCCAAGAATATGTATATTTTCTTCTTACTATGGACATTGCCATCTGTGTTGCTAAAAACCCCATGTAGAGGCCATATGTGTTTTAAAAAAATTTTCAGCAGAAGTCATTGTCAATAGGCTGATTGCTGTGACATCAGGTTTGGAACTGAGCATGGATGTCCTTTTACCTTTTCAGCCCTGTTTTTTATAGTAGCAGAACTGTGGAGACAGCTGTGGAAACCCAATACACTGCTGCTCATTGGCATTCAGCAGATCGATAGCTACAGCAGTTGAAGTCTCACACTGTTGCCATCCTGGAACAAGGAGAAACTGGAGAAAGAATGGAGAAAGAAACCTTTATTTAAGCAGAGTACTTCTAATAGTCATAACTGTGATTTGTTAATTCATGTTTCCACATCTGAGAGTAAGCTATGTTTTCACTTTGACAAATCCATACATATCTAAAGTACCAGGATAGCTTTGGCATAGTCCTCATTTAGAAATTGCCCTAAATCACAGATCTCAGCTATGGGAATAAGCATCCTCTTTCTCTCATACTCTAGTGGAAGCAGCGTCGTTCCTTCTGCATACCCAAAAGAGACAAATGGTGGCTATTATTGTGCTCATTTTTGTAAAAAGCTATTTATCTCAAGTAGGTCTCCACTGGTGCTCTGACTCACAGGGCACTCACCCCAAAAACACATTGCAGACAGTGTATCATTGTTTGCAGGCCTCAGCTACATCAGTTCATATCAGGATTAAGAGACAGTGTTTCCCTCTGTGATTAATTTACTTTGCCAGCATCTCCGCACCGCACTGGACCCTCACCAGCTTCCTTTCCTTGGTTTACCTCTTACCTGCTGTTGTTTCTTCAAAACTTTCTCTTATTTTGAAGGAGTTTTCCACACTTTTGAAGATGCGCCGATGACCACAGGACTGTTTAGCCAGGTGGCCCAGCTCTTACTAGTAAGGCATTTCTGCAAGTGAAACGATTCCCAGGTTTGCCTAAGCTTCCAGGCTCAGAAACCCCACTGATTTCTTCATGGCCATTAAGCATTTCAGTCTTTATCAGCAGGGCTGTATGACTTGAGGCCTTTACCCAAGAGAGCAGACGGGATTTATACTAGATGACATCAATGCCACAAACTTATCTCTTGTCACTGGAAGTGTCTCCTGAGGGAAAGGAGACCATCGTTAGGATACTTCCCAAGTGAGAGCCAGAAGTCTGCTCCCAGATAGCTGCTTGCTTTGAAGTAAACAAGCAAGTCAACCCACAAGCCGGGCATTTTTTGAGTCATCATGTTTGCAAGACATCTACAAATAGCTCAGATTCCCTTTAAATAGGTGCAAGTAACTGACTGCCTAAGGAGGGTGCACTTGTCTGCTCCAGACTGGTTTGTGTGGAACAGGTGCTTCAGCTCTCTCCCCAAAAACTCTTGCAGCAGCACAAGCATTGCAGACAGCTGTTAACACCAAAGGAAGGCCAATCCCCTCTCCCAGGCTATAGTTTTGAATATAAAAGCCCTATTTCCCCTCCAAAGGAATGAATGCTAATTGTAGTAAACCACACGCACAGAACAGTTCCCAAAAGGCAAAAAAAGTAGGCGCAGGAACCGAGCTCAGACAGGTCACATCCTTTCTGTCCAGGGCGCTGCAGCAATCCTCACCTGATGCTTTCAAGTACTCATTATGTAATTACTGCACTTGATTTTTCAAGCTCCTACAAACTGCACACACATAGTGCAGTGTATCTCGAGCCAATAATCCTAAGTAAAAAACCCCAAGGTCATGACACAAACCTGAGGGCCCCTCAGACTTTCCTTTCAAAGAGGACCTGAGCATGTGATACTCTGATAAAGGCATCAGCGACTTCAATAATTACAATATTATTTTATTTATTTTGGGATTAGCCCAAAGGCAGTAAATATATAAACACTCAAAAAAAGAATAGGTCAAATCTAAGGTTAGCTATTCTAGAAAATAAAAGGGTAAAAAAGAATATTTTTTCAGACAGTCTGCAGTCTTAAAGGCACAAGAGGGTAACTAATTACACTTGTACAAACATATTCAGCAGTGGAGGCTGGGGACAGTCCATGTAGGGAGAAGCTCTGCAGAAAAGGCCCTCAGGGTCCTGGTGGGCAGTGAGCTGAACTACAGCAGCAGAAAGACCAAAAACATCCTTGGCTGTATGAACAGGAGCACGGTCAGGTGGGTGATGGAAGTGATTATTCCCCTTTTCTCAGGCTGTATCCAGCGTGCTGCATCCATTTTTGGAGTGAGTTCAGCAGAAGGTCCCCAGGATGCTCCGGGGGGTGGGAACACTTGCCCTGTGAGAAGAGGCTGTGGGACTGGGGTGTTTCATCCTGGTTAAGAGATAGCTTTAGAAGCGCTTACAGCAGCCCCCAACACTTACGAGGAAGTGACCGAGGAGCTGGAGCCAGGCTTTTCACAGCACTGAATGGTGGGAGGAGAACACGCTATGGGTAAAAGCTGAGAGAGGTTCAGACTGGAGTTAAGGAGACGTTTTCCCCCTGGTAACAGCTAGGCAGGTTGTCCAGGAAGGCTGTGCTGGCTCCATCCTCAGAGGTTTTCAAGCCCCAACAGCTCAGAGGTGGCCCTGCCTGAGTGGGAGGCTGTGCTGGAGACCTCCTGACCTCCCTTCCCTTCTGAATTTCCCTATGATCTTAAAATCCTATATGAATAGTTTTTCTACAACATTGTTACTTACAGAGTCAACAAGTACGAAAATATGTGGACCAACATATTTGATGCCTAACAACCAGCGGAGTATTTCCAGGAAATCCACCTAAAGAGAATTACAGGGGCTGGAGTCTGCACTTATTAGCGCTTTGCCATTGGAATAGCGTGTTACAGCCAGAAGGACAGTCCAAGAAATTGCTTGACTGCTTTCTGATATAGTTTTCTGTGATCTGAGCTATGACAGGGCTTAGGCGATCACTCAAGGTAGACCTCATTATGTCAGGCCAGTACACACCTTCCCTCAAACAGTGCAAACAGAAAACAAATTAAGTTTCCAGGGACATTTGGTGGGTTGATATCAGAGCCTAGTTTTATGCCGTAACTAGTTATAATGCTAGGTGTTGGAATGTAGATCTTCAGAAAGCAAAGGAGCAAAAGGGAGAAAAATAATCTGTTCTGTCACTTTTCTTGTCACAGAGTCCTATATCCCCTCTCCATCACATAGAAGCAGAACACAGACCTACTGCTCAATTGATTCAGGTGGTGCAGTGATAAGGAGACAAGGAAGCAATTTTATTGCCTAACCCTTCTACAGCCATCAGCACTCTCTCTTTCTGTCGCATATCCCTTTCTTCTTGTAATTCTCTGCCTCTCTGGAGGAAATCTCTGACTGCAGGAGTGCAGAAAGAAAACTAAATCATCCAAACGAGCCTTTCAGGTCTTACGGACTAGGAATTTAGGTGTGTCCATTTGATATGGCAGACTGAAATGAAAGAAAAGAGTATGGGAGAGAATATAACCCTCTGTAGGTTGAGCCTGCTTTTTTCTTCTGAAGGACAATATGATTTAATTATTTGCCTTTAAGGTAGAGTGGTTTTGAATGACAAAAATAATTAAATAAAACCAAGACAGTGATCTTTGTGCTAGTAAGGGCATATGAATAATAACACTATGACCTACTGGCAAAGGAGGGGTAGGGGAAGAAGGAAACCACTGGGCAGCAGGACTCCCTCTTCATTAGTCATCCTAGAGCATCATGTGGCCAAGGCTCCTTTATAAAGATAACTGCTGGCCTCCTGGAGCTCACACTATCATCCTGTCCTCCATTTCTGCTTGATCCTGTGGAAGACTTCACTAGTCTGACAAAATGTGTGACCAGTTTGTGGGCACCTGGAAGCTCCTTTCTAGTGAAAACTTTGAGGACTATATGAAAGAGTTGGGTGAGAACTGTTATTTGGAGTTGTCTTATCTGGGACAGGGAAGAAATGCTCATTTTGAACCTTATTCCTTACTTGCTTTTTCTGTCTATGCTGTTTACCAAGAGGGTTTTAGTCCAACTATTTTTATCAGATGATCTTAAACTGGAGAACTTTGGCTGTTTGAATTAGTGGTGTCAAATTCCTATAATGTAGAAAAACCTTGATTGGGAGGAATAGCTTCAGGTAAGCCAAGTTTATGCATGCCTATTTTGCAATGTTATAAATGGAAGTAAAATGCATTAACTGCGATACTGTGTGGATTAGCTTTTATCCTTGGACATAGAAAGCCATGTAATGCCAGAAAGCAGCAAGTTTCTCTCTGTCTAGAAACAACACACCTATACTTCTTTCCTAGGAGACTGATTAATTATCGTGACTATTATAGTGAATGAAATTCTGTAGTTGCCTCCAGTGAATATTAACAAAGAAAATTGCACAAATTCATGCAGATACTTGCAAAAAAACCTGAGGGATGGCAACCTTCTCTAAAGGTGTAGACTTCTTGCTTACAATTAAAATTGTGCTTTAAAAGGTTTCTATGTTCTTTTAGTGTGGGGGAAGTACGGGGTAACTTGTACTAATTGGATTAGTACATGCTAAAAAGTTGAGGGCTTACTTGATGGGGGTAAAATAGTCACTGAGGCTTGTGCAGCATTCAGACAGCTTTCAGTAAGACTCTTGCACTCTTAATCTTTACCCCAGATTTTAGTCAGGACGTGTAAACATTGCCAGCTATTTCTTAATCATTTCCTTTTTTTCACCCTAGCCACTTATAAATATAAAAAAGTGCACTTTTTTTCTTGTTCATTTTTGTGGCTTAGAAACTGTCATATATTTCTGCTTATTTACTTTTAGATACAGGTAGCATACAGGTTACTGTACAAACTACTGCAGTTATTTTGAAAAAGTGTATGTGAGAATATGGGGCATTAAAATTTTGTCTCAGTCTTCAAAATACTGCTTTTGTTATTCTGGCAATGTCAGAGCAGAGAATTTTCTTATGTCATCCCACCTGGCTTGGTCTATAACCACAGCAAGCTAGTAAGATGTTACAAAGGAACTTCTGCAACATAGAATTAAGAAAAAAAATTGGCAAGTAATAGAGAAATTGACACTGAAGTTGGGGGGGGTGGGGTAGTGGTGGTGAGTCCCAACAAATAAGAAAGAAATATTGGGTAAAATAAAAATTTTAATAGTGCCTTGTCTTGTTTACAGGTGTGGGGTTTGCCACCAGGAAAATAGCTGGTGCAGCCAAGCCCAATGTAACCATCAGGGTCAATGGTGATGTGATAACCATCAAAACAGAAAGTACCTTCAAAAATACAGAGATCTCTTTCAAGCTGGGTGAAGAGTTTGATGAGACCACAGCAGATGACAGAAAAACAAAGGTGAGTCCGAAAATGGCACTTTCCCAATACATTTCTCAAAAGGAATGTGGGAGCAGGAGTACAGAGTTGTGATTTTGGCATGCAACGTAGAAACGCTGCCTTCAAAGGTAAGAGTGCTATGAATGCTTTACCAAACTTCAGTGTTGTTTGGACACGGAAACATCTTGTCTTCAGCCCAGAGCACCCTAATGAAATAGCCACGCTTTGGTTTTTTTGTTTTTCCTTCCCTTTGGCAGAACGTCATAACCCTAGACAACGGCATACTGAACCAGGTGCAGAAGTGGGATGGAAAAGAGACTGTCATAAAGAGAAAAGTGGTGGATGGGAACCTCGTGGTGGTGAGACTATTTTTGTTGCTTAATCAGTGAATTACCTGTGCAGACTTTGTTTGGCGGGTGTGTTACACTGGATTCAAATGCAGGGAGGGAAAGCATCTGAGAGGGCCCTGTGCTCTGGGCAAGTCTCTCTGAATGAGCCTGGAGTACGTGTTAGAACTGAAATGGCATTAAACTTTTGAAATGGTAGGGTGGTGCCTGTTCTCCATGCAGAGCAAGACATGGTTAGGAAAGAGCAGGGAGAAAAACCAGCATCTCCACAAGGGGATTTTTATGGATCAGAATTGTTAAGTCCTGGACAGTGCAGGGGAAGCATTAGCGAAGGCCGTGCTAAGTGTGCCTGCCGTGTGCTGATGCAAAATAGCTCCATTTGTTCATCTCCACTCAAGCCTCAGCAGCAATCCGTGGGAGCCATATTATGGATCACCAGCATCTCTGTCAGTAACATGAGATATAGCTAAAAAAAATAAAATGCCTGTATCCAAGCTCTGGTTGTTGTTGTCTGGCCAGAGAGTACTGTGTCTGACTTGGTGCCAGTGAGGCCCACCTGCGGTTCGGGGTTTCCCAGCACCGCTCTCCAGCTTTAGGAAAGACACTTTGAAGAATCTAAGAGAGGACTAAAACTGTGTTCATAAGAGGTAGCTGAGATGCTTACGTGCTACAAACTGAAAGGCATACATGAAATTCCTGGAGAGTTCTGCCCTTCCCTGGAGAAAAAAAGTGTGTCTACGAATTTAATATTTAAATTTCTTTAGACAGAGACCAGGGAGAACAAATAGAAACAGGTTTTAATAACAACTTCATTAGGAAAGACTGAAAACAGAGTTTGATCTAACAGAAAAATAGATGAGGACAGAGCCCAACATGCAGAGGCTGACACCAGCAGCTGCAAGTCTGAAAGCTGTGGGACTCTGTTGCACACACACATGTGAAGACAAGATGCAGTTACAAAAAGGGAAAGGAAAAAATGCTAATGTCCAGTCACCCCCCGTGGAGGTCCTAGGAGCTTTCTTCAGGTACTTCTAAGAGGAGATTAGAAATCTCCTGGGGGTGGCAGGATCAACCTTTTGATGTTCTGTGAAGTATTTCACGACTTCTGCTTCTGAAGCTCTAAAAGTTGAGTTTCACTGTTTTGGCAATTGATTCTAAAGTAGGGAAAATGCAAGTTCTGTCATATACTGACTCCCAATGGATAAGTGATTCTCTAGTTTCTGACTAACAACTATTTAGTAAGAGTTAAAGGCTGGTTAAATTTGCCTTTCTTTCCAGGAGTGCACCATGAATAATGTTAACTGCAAAAGAGTTTATGAAAAAGCATGAAGAAGCCATCTTCACATCGGACTAATGCTTGAAGCTGGAGAAAAACAACTTATCTGAAGGAGAGAAATTTCACAAATTCATTTTAAGGAGAACTGTGCTTTTTACAGATATATCCCAAAACAGTTACATGCAGCTAGGCTAATTTGTTGTGGCTATTCAATAAAACGTTCAGCTTTCTACAACCCATGCTGGTGCTGAATTCTGTCAGGAAGGGGCCTGGGGGTGGGGGAGGAATGCAATACGGGGACGGATGCTGTGCAGGAAAGCACCACACGAGAGCTTGTACCACGCTCTGTAAATGTGACCCATCTCACTGCGGAGGGAGGATCGGAGGCAATCCAGTGAGTGGCACCTGTGTGACAGTGATAGATGTAGAACTGGCCACAAAACATCCTCTGGTGAGCGATGTGTGTGGGCTACCCACAGCAGGGGGAATCACGGGGCTGCTTGTCTTGGCTTGGAGCGAGGGGTGTTGTCCCTGTGGTGGTGAGGAGGGCAATTGCCTTGCATGCCAAATATCGGCTTCCGACATGAGCAGGGAACCGCGCACCTCCTCCTAGCACGAATGCTGACAACTGTAAATCTGGGGATCACCTGAAGTGCTTTGATCTTGTCCTCTTCCACCTGAAGGGTGAAATTACAGCTGCTGTAGCTCTTGGCTGTGATTATTTTGGTAATGTCTCTTTCATTAATATTTCTTTTTGTCCTAGATTAGACAAAAAGCCTTGAATTAAGACTCATAGCTTAAAAATTACTCTACAAAAACCTGTAAAAGTTTACTAGCAGTACAACCTTCTATATATGCATTTTCTATTAGCTCATTAGGTTACATCAGTCTTGGAAACATGAGCCTCTCTAGATGCAAAGCCCTTTGGACACCATGTTTTTCAACTCTTATTCTTGCGCTACCTTCTCCTGCTGCCCTTAGGCCCGGCCTCCTGCTTCAAAACTTTGCATTCACAGAAGCCCTGATCTCTACATCTGGGAGGACTCAAACTGAGGACAAAAAAAAAAGAGAGAGAAGTCCAGGGAAAACCTGGACAAGAAGAGTCTGAAAAGGTGTGCAGTAACCACAACTTGGGGAAATGAGCGTATCTTAAACTTTGCGATTGAGATCTGTGAACCAAATTCTGTGTATTCCTGACATTCCTGAGGTCTGCTGTCAGAGGTGATGGTGCTGAGTCCCTACTGCCAGCAGCAGAGACCTCGTACACTTGAACTTTTCTCTGAATGACTCAGACCGTTCCCAAGTTTCTGCACTATTAATACAACTGGAGAGAGGAAAAAGAAGGACTTCTCCCTCTGGATGAGCTAAGGAGTCATTTAAGAGCAGTTATAAAAGGCTATCAGTAAATTCTGCTGAAAATGTTAAAAAAGCCATGAACAAGCAGCTTCCCTGTCTTTACCTTGGGTTCGTTGGTTGTGAAATCTGATCAGCTTAAGGAACAGCAGTTGCATAGGGGAAGTATGCTTCAGAGTACCCCATATATACAATACTAAATCTACTTAGCACTTAACAAAAACCAAAACTGTTTTAAAAAGTCAGGATAAAACTACAGTTTAGTGGCAGAAAAACCTACATGGGACAGATGATCATAAGAAGCAGCAACACTGATTTAAATAATCTATACGTTGATATTAAAGATCAGTCCATAATTAAATATATCCCATTGTTGTCAGATGTGGAAATATATAAATATATAGTATATTTCAGAGGTCAAATTTCAAATATTTATATAGCAGCCTTTATTATCCAAAAATCTTAGATTCTTAATGAAGCCTGCAGTTACAATTTTAACATTCACAGCCTGACTTTTCAGAGGCAGGTAATCTCTTCTAAAAGCATCACCGTCTTTTAATACCTGCTGAATGAATTCGGACTTTGTGAATGAATCAAGGACTAGATTTATTTATAAAAAAAAAAAACAGTTAAAACTTCAACTTCTGGAATTTTCAATAAAGTGACATTCATCAATAAACTTTAATAGGGCCAGCACAGCAATGAAGAATTAGTGATGCTTTTCTTAGAATACAAACATGTCTGAAGCTTATTCTCTGAACAAGGGCAAAACTTATTCTCGAAAAGAGACAGCAGCCTAATGACTTCTTGAATAAATGGAGATAATTCCTGTCTGGCAAACAAAGGTGTGGACACTCGGACAGATCACTGTCTTGTCATAGAATCACAGAATCATTAAGGTTGGATGAGACCTCCAGGATCATCTAGTCCAACCATCCCCCTATCACCTATTACCCACTAAACCATGTCCCTAAGTACCAGATCCTCTGTCCTTGCCTGCAGAGCAGCGCAGGTCCCCCTCTCTTTTCTGAAGTGCTGAACTATTCTCAAAAAATCAGCATTCCTTCCTGAAAAAGCAGGATCTCACCAAAGCCCTACAAACCCTGTAGGTGACATGTTCATTGCAACAGGCACCTTGAATGCTGAGCAGAACTTTTCCTGTTAGCATATTCTCTCACTACTCCTTTACAAGTTTCTTGGATGACAAGAGAGAAAGGGGTCTCATACCCACAGATTTTTAGAAGCTCGGGAGGAAGATGAAGCAAGGCTTATTCTGCACTTTGACCTTTCTGGTATTTTTCTGATTTTGTTTTAACTCTTGCTTTCCACTGGAAGGAACTGGGAGTACTTGCACGCCCTGGCCAGTCGAGCCCGACGTGCGCCCAGCTCTGCCGTCTGCCCCGAGCTGCCACACATTCCTTGGCCCCAGCAGCCTTGGTCAGGTCTCTTGGGATGCTCCAGCTAAGGAGACAAAAGGCTGTTCGTACCCTCCAACACAGCTATTGGGAAGAGGCAGACTGCTGAGCTTGTTCGGAGTTGATCCCTCGGTTCCGTACAACCAGTGTTAAAACATCCCTGGTGTCCTCACAGCAAGGCAGGCATTTGGCCTCTGTTCTCCACTTTCATTTCTATTTCCTTCATTGCTCTCCTAGGAATTTAATTTAGTCTTTAGGCCTTTTTTGGCACTAAATTTGCCCAGATCGAATTTCCTTTAAAGAAACTGACATAAATTTACTTTTTGTACTTCTTTAAATAGTTTCTTTACTTTTTTAGCTCTCTATTTTAGTTCTCTACTTTTAACAGGCTTTGATTTAAAATCCTGTTTTACTCCAAGCATAAGCAAAAAAAGGACTCATCACATGTATTCACAGTCTTTGCCACTTTTTTCCCCTTTCAACTTGAAGAAAAGATTGGTTTCCACAGATATTATTTCTGCTGAAGATATAATTCTCTGCTCTTCTTCTTTCTAGACTGTAAGTCCTTTAAATGAAAGTGCTGATTTTTCTTAGTGACAAAGAGATAGATGGTAGCAATGTCAACATTGTTTGAGATTGCTTAAGACTGGGGTTTTGTCTGTATAAATAATTCTCTGTCACTTTTGTTCTTAAGGTTACTGGTACTGCAGTATAGCTGTTCCATTCTGACTAATTCGCTCTTCTTGAATTTCTTTGGGCCTGATTTTACAGTGTCCCAATCATCGTTTATTTCCCAAAGGCACCAGTCTTGTCTCGTTAAAGTGCCTTTATGTGGATAAGACAATTAAATGAAAGGACAAAGAAAGCCTGAGGAGCACCGGTAGAATATTTTTGTATTATTCCTTGAGAAATAATGGATAGTTTCATTTAGGAGAAGCTTTCTCATTTCCAGAGATCGGATAAAAGAGCTAGCTATTCTTTACACAAAATGTGCTATAATGCATCTGCTTCAGAAGAGCACTGTGTGGACAACACCTTCAAAGACGGACATTTATTTGCATATTACAAACACAGCATCTGCTTCCTGCTGTGGGAGAGAAAGAGTTCTTTGCTTTGCTTTCATCTTCAGTCACTGTAGACTTTCCCTCCTCACACTGCATTCTTATTAGACCTGAGCAGTAATGGGAAGTTCTGCTCAACTTACCCTTGTTGATGTTATGACTGATGGGATAAAACATTTTGCATATGCAACCAAAATTTGTGCCTTAAGACCCTGCTATTTCCCCACAACCACAGCATAATGAAGAAACTACGTTTTCCCTGCTCAACGTTTTCCTGCTTAAGCGTGTTTCTGTTCATGCATAAAACAGATTTTAAGATGACACCCAAGCCTCACCCTCCTTGGCCCAGCAGCAGCTCCATCTCTATCATCCCAGTGTCCACCCCGTCCTTAGAGTGTAGATCTGAAAATTCCCTATATGTGGTCATAACCTAGAAAGTCTATAATGCAAAAAAATCAGAGAGGCAACTATTGTTCATTCAAGGAGGAAAGAAGTCATCTAATCCTTTCATGTAGCAAGCAATAGCTTTCTCCAGGAAGACAGTTTAGGAAGGGGAAGGGAGGAATTACAATTAATGTGGTCTTACACTAGTAACTTACACCTATACTTTCAGATATTTGAGGTGTCTTGAATTACAATGCTTTAAATTCCTGCCTGTCAAACATACATTTGGTTTATGGATTTGTTCTTTGTGACAGGTTTTTACTAACTGCAAGGCAATAGTTCTAAATCTACTTCTTAAAAAAAAAGGTTTTAAATACTTAAACTCAAACTTTTCAAACTTTCAAATTCAGCTTTGCAGAAGAGGTTGTGTGGTCCTGGTGGACACCCAAGTTGAACATGGACCAGCAATGGTCCCTTGTGGCAAAGAAGGTTAACAGTACCCTGGGCTACATTAGGAAGAGTGTTGCAGGTTGAGGAAGATGATCCTTCCCCTCTACTCAGAACTGGTGGGGCCACACCTGGAGTGCTGTGTCCAGTTTTGGGCTCCCCAGTACAAGGGAGACATGGACCCAAGAAAGTTGTGGAGTCTCCATCTTTGAAGATATTCAAAAGCCATCTGGACGTGGTCCTGGGTAACTGGCTCTAGGTAGCTGTGCTTGAGCAGGGGGATGGACTGGATTACCTCTGGAGGCTTCCAACCTCAACCATTCTGTCACTGTGAGAAAGTTCAGGTCACAACAGCAGAGGCACATAGACACATTCTAATCCATGCAGTAATGCCACTGGGGGGAAAAAAAAATATATGGCAGATTTTTATGTCATGTCATCTGGAGGTAGAATGTGTTTGTCCTGAGTGTGCCATTTCACATGGCTCAGAAGCAGCTATTGCCCTTCATTGTAGCAGGGAGACAGCAGTAGTACACATTTGAATGCAAGGCCTTGTATGACTGCGCTGGCTCAAATCGGCCCTTAACCCTATGACAGACCAACTATCTAGCTGCAGAAAGACAAAAGGAGAGCAGTATCTGCCCACCTCCCAGCCCAGTAAAACTGCTCTCCTCTCACCAAGTGACTTTGAACTGAGGGTAAGCCCTTTAATCTCTCAACCTCTGCTCTCACCATCCACCTGCCAAGCGCAAGAGCTGATCTCCAGTGATGCAGTGATCTTCCAAACATGCCCTGTTGTAGAAGAAATGAGGCAGCAAGTTTGGCTGTTTCTTCTCTTTATGGTGCTGCCTAGAGTATGTGTCATGAAGAACCCACAGCTTGGGATCGTTGCTCTGATGCAAAAGCAGAAAACAGGACAGAATCGTTCAGTTCTGCCTTTAAATGATAAGACATGGAGACGCTTTTCAGGATCAATCACGAAAGTCAAAAAACCCCACACTACGTATAGCACCTTCTTGACAGTTCCTCCCCCAAATCCACATGGCTTTGCTTTACCTGACTAGCACATAGGTGACAGCAGTGGTAATGGACAGTCAGAGCTGGGTTTCATGTGGATGCAGTGCTCTTGTGCTTGGTGGTTCCATGTGGCTCAGAGCCCACTGCAGTGTCCCCTGACTGCTCCTGTGACTGCCGTGGTAACCTCACGTCCCCATCCCCACGTGCCCCTCTCAGTGTCCTGATCTATTCAGTGGAGGAAGCTGAGGCAGGCGTCACCCGGAGCCTTGGTACTGACACGGCCGCCTTGGACAAGATGCACATTGTCTTGCCCTGGCACTGCCTCTCCCGTTGGCCCGTCCCGACTGCTACAAGTGGCTGGGCATCTTTAAAAGGAGGCCGGCAAGGTCCGAGTCAGGCACACAATCTCTCTGACTCCCACCAAGAGCTGCTGTGGCCACTGCCTCTCTCTGCAGGACCACTGCCTCACAAAGCCAACACCATGTGTAACCGATTTGTGGGAACCTGGAAACTCGTCTCCAGTGAAAATTTTGATGACTATATGAAAGAATTGGGTGAGAAATGCTCTTTTTTTGTTCTTCTTTTTTTTCTTTGAAATTTCAAATAAGTTTTCTTTGGGAATGTCTCTTCTTCATCTTAGGCTTTGCTCATGGATGCTGCCTTCTTCCTGGCCACAGAAGCACTTTAATTACTTTTCTAGTATAACTTTATTCTTTTCCTTTAGCATCTAAAATGGAAAAACAGAAAGGCAGGTGCCAAATTACTATAATAAATTTACTTTTGTCTGACTGAACTGACCTGATCTAATTTGTTTGTCTGTAATGAGAAGAATCTCTGGAGATAGAGCAATTTTTTGTATTTGTCTAGATTCCACCATTAAACTCGTGACTTGTGATAATTTACAATATATAATGGAGTTGATGTCTCATGACACGTTGGTTTCAGAGGTCTAAATCCTATGAATGAATCTATCTGTTACTAAAGAATGCCAGGAATGTAATAAATTAGGCATTGTTTTCCATTTTAATGCTGGCTTCATTCCTATATAACAAGTGCGCGGACAGTCAGCTACAGCATTTCTTTTTCTGTATAAATAATTCACTGAGACACTGATTCCCTTTATTTGAAATGTTAAACTGAGTAACAAAAGAACTGCAGTTAATGAATTAACCAGAGTAAATGTGGGATGAAAGTCCAGCTACAGATATTTTTCTGAAGATCTGAACAGAATTTCTTCACTACAGAATAATTACTGCAAATAGTGCTATACTTTCCCAATAAGTTTATATCTTTTTATATGGATCTTTTCACCACAGCATAGCAGAGCATTAACAAATGCAATAACTATAGCTATCCCCTTTCTGCTTTTATAAAACAGCCATATATCGTCAGCGGCCTTCATTCTAATTTGCCCCACATCGCACAACTTGTAGACAATGAACTGGACTGGAAAGCACTAGGCAATATAAAAGGTTTTTGATGTGCAATTTTCCCTGGAGCTCTCTGCAGCTCTTCACTCTGATACTTCAACCTTTTTTGTAGTTCATATTTGTACTTTTCACTGAGTTTTGGATGTAAGGATCCTTAAGGGATGCTAGTAGGAACCTAGGATCTGCCCAGAGTGCAGTATATGTTTAAACGAACAAGCACCAACACATTGGCATTCCAGTGTTCGGTATCGTTTCTTCCATGCAGCTGGTTAACAAAAGTGCAGATTCTCAGATTTGTCAAAATCTATTTTTTTAAAAAGGCTTTTTGCAAGCTTTTATGAGAAATAGACATTTCCTCCAAATCTTTTTACCCATTTTATCTCTACACAAATTCACGCTGGAATTTCACTGGAGTCTCATCTGAACCAGATATTAAGAGGAATCTGTTCCTTATTCTTCCACTGAAGATTTACGGGACGATACTGAGTTTCTTGCCTCCTAGAGTGTAATGGTAGTTTTGTTTCTGATTTCTAGGAGTGGGCTTAGCTACCCGGAAAATAGGTGGCCTGGCAAAGCCTGATGTGATCATCAGTATGAAAGGAGACCTAGTAACCATCAGAACTGAAAGCACCTTCAAAAATACAGCCATCTCTTTCAAACTGGGCCAGCAGTTTGATGAAACGACAGCAGATGATCGGAAAGTCAAGGTAAGGGGGCTGATGATCTCTCAGTGGTCTGGGCATCTCTTACCCCTTTAGTGCACTATGAGTTTTCCAAACTATTCAAAGAAAGCACTGAAAGAAGAAATAGTGTGGTGCTGAAACTAATGTTGCTAAGCGTGTCATTAGCCAAGAACATGGATCTTGCTGAATGTAAAGTGAATCGTTACTCTAATCTTCAAAGCTCGGGCTGCAGTTTGAAACTCTTATCTTGATCTTTGCAGAGTGTCATAACCTTGGAGAAAGGGGCACTGGTGCAAGTGCAGAAGTGGAATGGCAAAGAGACCACGATAAAGAGAAGGCTGGTCGATGGGAAAATGGTGGTGGTAAGTTCACACTCCTTGTACATTGGTAGAGGTCAGAAGGATGCAGCCTCCTGATTGCTTCTGTCTAACTAGACTGTCAATTTTTACTTTCTCTCTGGTTTATGAGAGAAATTAAGAGGGAGAAAAAGGGAACCAAGCTGAGGAAACAGGCTGGAAGGAAATCAATATTGTTCCATACAGCAAATTGTCTTTCAAGTGATTATATTGGCAGAGCTGCCATAAATTGACAGCATACTTACTGCTCTCAAGATGATTATTCTTAAAAGAAATGAGGTTTTCAAATAGCAGAAACCTGTGAAATGCAAATAGAAGTTTACAAGTTGGGTACTGCTGTCCCTGAAACGGCTCTTTCCTTTTTCCTGTCTTTGGAATAAAGCCTGTCCACCTTAGAATGCTGATTTTACACCTTTTCACACATCTATTTCCACTAAAGCCCATCAATTCACACACTTCTGTCTGCTTTTTCCACGTGAGCATGCCGAGCACACTAAGCAGGTGCTTGAGGTGTGAAATCCAGCACCTCTGTGCCCACAGCTGCCTGTGTGGTGACCTGCACGGGGACCCGCAGGTCCTGGCGGCTCCTCTGAAATGCCCCCTGCGGTGAGGGTACCGCATCTTTCCCAGGAGCTTTCCCTCACTCCCCAATCCACTTGCCTCTCTCTAGCAGCCACGTGAAAGCCATGGGCCAGCCAAGCCAGGGTGATAACACATTTTAGGGACCCTAGTTGTAGGGGTCTCTACTAAAATTAAGATTTCACTTTTGAATGAAAGTACTTTGTTCATTAAAGTTTTTAAAGAGTGGAGCCAAACTAAATTTGGTGACTTGTTTGAAATCAGCAGCGTTACGCCTGTATGTGCTAGCTTGTTCAGACTGCATTTTGTTTTAAGCTCTCATACATTTGGAAGTGTGATTTGCTTTCACACCTCCTCATGGCTGCATTTCTGTGTAAATTTTTTCTGAGTATTAAACCATCTTCAAAAAGCAGAGAAGTAGAGTCCTTCTTCCTTTGGCATCCTGCCGTCTGCCCCTTGTCTCAAACAGGTTTGTGGAGGAAGGCTCATCTTTTGCAGACTGATGAGGTCTTTTTTAATGTCTCCTTGCCTCTGTCCTGTGGCTGTGAGTCACCAGGAGCCGCTGAAGGACACTGGGATGAGATGATCAGGAGAAATATTTTGTGACTCTTAAGTACAAAGTTTTTTAGGCCAGAGGCCTGACCTCTCAACTGTCCAGGCTACTTCTGCCTCCACACAAAAAAAAAAAAAAAAAAGAAAAACATCAAACCAAAAACCCACACACACCCCAAAGCCCCCCTAAGTGTGTAAAATTGAAAGTGTTCATGGGCCATGGTATAATGAACCAGGTGGGGCTGATATTTCTGTCAAACCAGAAATAATACCAAGGAAGGTAAATTTGTTTCTGGAATCTGAGCCTAATTTTGCAATCTATTTGTCATATTGCCACTTAATTAAGTTCAAAGATGTTAAAATAGAAACCACTCCATTTGCCATATACAAACAGCTTTGCTGTTTGCTCTAAAAATTATGTAAATATTTAAATATGACATCTGGATTTTCACTGATTTCAGAGGTTATTGCAGCAGACACACCTGCTGTCAGCAAAAGGTTTATATTAATCTTTTCCTTTGTGCCTTAGGAATGTGCCATGAAAGGAGTTGTCTGCACTAGAATCTATGAAAGGGTGTGAAGAAATTCCCTCTCTGCACCAGCCTGGGACTGGCTCTTAAAACACGGCTTAGCTCAGCGACCAAACCCTCATGCACTGTGCTGCTTTATTTTCTTATTTCCTTTTATGGGGAAAATGACTACACTATAATTTGATATTTCAGAGCCATAGTGTAACTAATCCAAAGTATTGTGGTGATCCAATAAAAGCTTCTCAACACATAAAATAGTGTTTATCTCCACATGAATGGTTTAATTTTTCTTTCTTGAATGGCACCATCTTTTTTGTTGTTCCTGTCTGTAGAAGTGCCCAGACTATTTCTGGGTAAAATGGTGAAACACAACTGATTTGCCTCTGAGAGAGGGTTAACCCTGCTTCCTCGATATGCATAAGAATTATCATGTCATGGATTCAATATTCCTTTCTTGTAAAAGATTTTATTGGTGAATAGTTCCTATAGGGAAAATAATCTTTATCACCAGAATTTTGGACTTTCAGTATGATTTACTGTTTCAGCCTTACGGTTTTACCACATTGTTGTTTCATTCTCATCACGAAATGTTTATGCTCCTTTCAGTACCATTTTTTATACCCTGACATTTATTTTGAAGAGAACAGCTTCTGGAAGAAAAAAAATACTAGAATATATTCCATGTTTCTCTGCCAAAAGAGCTCTTGACCGGTGAAATGAAGTGTGGAGCAGATGTGAATGAACTCCAGAGATCCGAAGGCTTCAGTTTGGAAAGTGGTCAGCAATCTAGTCTACTTCTAGCACAGCATATAAGCATGTGCTTAATGTTAAGCACACGAAGGACATTTCGTTGGGTAGAGTTTGCTCCCAGGCCCAGCTCAGTAGCTAAGCTGTTCATTCCTCCCATTGCACTTTGCTTTTAATGAAGGAAAAACCAGACAAACTAAACCTCGACTTCTGGAAATCTGTTTAACCACAGAATCAGGGTAGCAGCTTATTAATTTTTGCCTCCATTAGCTGGTGTTCAGTAACACAACGACATCCGTACTATTTCATCCCTTGTCATTGCCCCCACGCCATCACGCAGGGCTCTCCCTGCCTTCTCTGTGGGGTTAAAACAACTGTGAGAGGCGCATGTGTTTATTTTGGCTTGTTAGGAGCCGCAGCGCTGATGTGAACCTTTGCCTACTTGGTTTTACAGTCAAGAACACAAATTCTCAAGGCTAAGAGAGATCCTGAATGTCAGAAGCTAAACTGGTGTGGCCAAGCAGATAGTTAAGAGATGGATAACATAAGTGAATGCAAAATGTAAAAGTCACCTTTCTTCTCTACCCATCACTGGCAAAGCTAGAGACTGGGTCCAGCTTTGGATACACTTTTATGTAGATGCAGACTAACTGGAGGCAGCTGCCAGAAGGAAAACTGGATGAATCCTAGAAAATACGAGCTGTGAGAGAATGCTGTGAGATTTATGGACAGCAGCTTTAAGGAAGAGTTTATCCTGGTCTCTAACCTAGATGGACGGGCAAGTTCCCCATCTTCAGCCTTACCATTAAAACTCACCTCTGTGAGTGTCAGAGTTTCTGTGACGCCAAGTTCTCAGTAACTGTAACAAGGAATGGAAGCAGCATGATCCTCCTTCTTAGCATCTTCTGCAAACAGCCTGTAATCACGTATTTTAAGTGAAGATCATGCACCAGGCTTCCATAAGAACAGTATGAACTGTTCTTGTACATGAGTTTCCAGTTTGATCACCTAGACTCTTAACAGCGAATTGAAAACACGTTTTCTACAGCTCAGAATTTGCCATGGTCTGAAACTGACGTATGAATCTGGATTTTTGCTCTGTAGCTTCTTCATTCCCTCCCCTTGCAGTACAGCACAGTCCCGGCGAGGCTGCAGGAGCTGCCCGCCTCAGCCCGGCTCTGGGAAGGTGGGAGTTCTCCAGAGCCTTCTGAGCCAAGCTCATCTCCTGCCTCTGAGCCATAGGCAAAGGAGAAAACACTGCTGCAAACAAGCTCTGTATTTCCTTTGATTTTCCAGCTGCAACCTGTAAATGCTTCTCTGAGGTTAAACAGAAAATTTTGCTCTCCAATAAAATACCAGTTTTCAGCTTCTTATTTCCTTGAGAAAAGGAAATAAACACTCACTTTGGTACAAACTGTCAGTTTTCCAGATCTGGAAACAGTAACAATAGACAGAAAAAAAAGACTGCTCACCTATTCCTCATTTATTTATTTACTGTCTTCTGTGCCATAGCCCATCTCTCTCTTCTTCTCCTTATGGAACTTTTAATTGCATTTGTTTTTCCAGAGATTTGGGATTAAAATAATGATGGGTTTTGGTTTTTAAGTTCCTAACTAAATGCAGATATGCTATTAGGAGCCTAGCATTTGGCACTTTCACTCTATACAAAGGTCAATTAAATATGTCATGAGAGCTACTCACTTTCCAAAACAGGAAAAGTGCAACAGAACTGATAGTGTTGAAGGCAAAAACAATAAGGACGGTGGTACAAATCAGCACAGGAATGGAGCACTTTGGGATACTGATGTCTCTAAAGCAATCCTTGAGGTCTCCAAGAGATTTTAGGGGGAATATGACTTGTGCAGTCTCAAGGTCTTCTTTACATCTTACTGTTAATTAGTTTTTCCTCTTTCCTAAATTTTTACATGAACCAGATAATTATGGAATGAACATCTAGACCAAGGTACAATGTTTGTGCCTTGAACTGTGCTTTCACATTGTGTGTACATTTAATCTAGAAGTATCAGTAGCCTGGTGCTGGCACATAAACAGCATTATTTAAAGCAATCAGCTTGACCTAGTGCTCACATCAGGTAAGAAAACCTGGCTGATTTTAGATGGCTACACTCACGCTCTTCTCCCCTCGGTCACCCGTTCTGCGAGTGCTGTAAGTCTGTCACACCTCATTTTGCGCGCATTTCCCGAGGCGGTGGGAAACACCTGCATGGAGTATTCATCCTCCGGTTGCCGCAGACTTGCCAGCATTGCCTGCCTGTGCGCTGCCTGATGTCTCCTGGGGCAGGAGAAGTAAGCTGTCATGACAAAGAGCCCGCCTCAGCCCCGGTGCTCCCAGAGGGAGCACTGAAATCACATAAAAGCTGCATTCGGACTCTGGGTACGGTAGCTGTTGCCTTGGACTGGGTAGAATTTGGCAATTTGTGATAGAAAACATCTCCTGTTGATGAATAGCTAAATCTGGGATACTGGACCCTGGACCCTGGTCTTTTCCACATGAAGTGGAGCAGAGAGGAGAGGCAAATCCACTGACTCTCCCGCAAGGGAATCTTTGTCCCTGCTGATATAGAATCAGAGAATATTGCGAGTTGGAAGGGGCCCATAAGGATCATCGAGTCCAACTCCTGGCTCCACACAGGACCAGCCCAATCAGAGCAGATGAGTGAGAGCATTGTCCAGACGCTTCTTGAACTCAGCCATATCTTAGGTAGTAACTTTGAGCTTCCCTTGGCTCTTTTAGCTAAGTTCGTTTTGGGGGCAACTGTATTCCTGCAAAGTGAATTGACACCCACCCAGCACATAGCCTTTGCTGATGTTTCACACAGAAACCCTGTCACCTGCTGGGACAGTTTCACTGGGCAGCAAACATACGGACGAGCAGTTCTAGAAACGGCAAAGATTTGGGGAGGGGTATTAGGCCGTGTTATGAGAGCAATTGTGCTTCTAAGAAGGCCTCACCGCTTATCACATTTTTTCACAGAAATAACTTGTTATGCTGATTAACACTGTGCTGTATAGAAATTGCTCAACTGTGTCTTTTAAGATATTTGTTACTTTCCCTAGTTTTCATTTTGGATTAAGGATGTTCTGTTGATGTCTGGGATACAAAGGAGTGAAAGGTTAGTGCTGAAGGGGTGTCAGTCAGAAACAAATAAGCTGATGCCATGAAAAAATCGCCTTCAGAAATCCTGGAATTTAGATGTAATCAAGGTCTTTGTTAGGGAAGCAATTAGAGCATATCCTCGCCATTTCAATGCAAAACGCTGTGGTTGGCTATTGGCCATTGTGCTGCAGATGGGAAACACAAGAAAATGATGTTATTTGGACCAAAGGGCACAACAACATTGAGAATAATGCAGTCCCTGGGACACTACAGAGGGACAAAGCTGTGTTAGACACTGTTCATATGGTATTTTCAAAGGAGACTGCTCTTTTTACCTTTCAAGTAGCAAGTCGGTATTTAAATATCCTTTCCTCAAATGTTATAAAAATTTTGAAAACTAAAATCAGGAATGCAACGATACGGAGATTAGGAACGGTGGGGTGAATGGATTGCAGCTGGTTCTGTTTTCAGGTCCTCAGTGTAGTACTAACTAAAAGTATTTAAAGTATTTTTCATTTTATTTACTATAATGTGATGACCAGTAATGATCATAGTATTTGTGAGAAGCCTAAGAGAGGGAAAAAGGGGTTTTCCATTTACTGACAAATGAACACGCTCCCTGGCACACTCCTTGGTGGATAAGACTTCCTTAGAAGAGGCACCTCTGTCAGTGATGGGGTCAAAAACACTGTGGGAATTGATCTTGTCCTTCAAGCTTATTAACACAATGTCACGGTTAAAGCTACAGGAGGAGACATCTATAGTGGAGCTGTGCGACACGCCAGCTAAGGCATAGCCTGTATCAAGTCTGACCGAGTTTAGGGTGTCTTTGGGAAATCTGTAGAGATAATTGTCAGAAAGGAGAGATATTTCACGTTTCTAGCTACTGTGCAATACTTATACATGCCAACAATATTCTCATTTATCTCTCAGATCCTAGCATGGATTTCCAGAGCTGAAATATAAAATACATATGTCTGTTTTACTTGGAAGCTCTGCACATTTGATATGACAAAAACCTGTGAGACAGTGAAGGAGGAGCCTTCAGTCTCCTTATATTAAGAATCTCCTAGCAGAGAGTCACAGCTTTGTACAGCGCTGTGTCACCTTCTTGAATCTTGTACCATCCAGTGTTCAGTTTTATAGCCTACTGACTCTTATAAATTTGTATAGGCAAATTCATTTAAAAGGAATATTAATTCCTTCACAAAACTCCTCTCTTTATGAACAGTGGAAAAATAAGATTACAAAGCAATTTGACACTGCAAGACATAACATTCAAGGCCCCTAATTATCCAGTTAATGCAAATGTTTTCGTTTAAGCTAACAAGAGATAGAGCAGTCAGATTATGAAAGGTTAGGTGCATAAATGTCTGCAGTTTCCAGATAGGATCTGAGCCCTCTGGCCAGGAGCACAGGAACCAACATTAAAACTCTCCCTGGTGCTTCCTCTTTCTGGGGATTTTGATGTAATCAAGAAGCATCATCACAGTTTATCCTGGCTCTGTCTGCAGTTGGGCAGACAGCATGTTGTGAAATAAAGAGGCAATTGTTATAGTCTAAGCTAATGACTTTGGAAAACTCGTGTCAAGGAAGAGGAATAATGTTAAGATTATATTCCCTTCTGGTTTTTTAAAAGTGGGGGCCTGTCTGAATAAGTAATTTGAAACCAATCTCATTTTCTTCTATACAGGATGACAAGTCTAGTGGGTGGAAGAAGAGCAGCAGTAGTCACCTCTGTTGACTTCTGTAAGGCTTTGACAGTAAACCCTAAGACATGTTCTTAAACACGTTGTAAATTTAGGCTAGACTAAACTGCTGCTACAGAGAAGGGGTACAAACTGATGCAAAACACATCCTTGGACTGTCAGTGGTTCACTGTCGAAGTAGAAAGATGTATCAAGTGGACTTGTGCTGGTCCAGCCCTATTCAATCTCCTCAGTAATAACCATGATGCTTTTTATAGACTGTACAGAGATTAGAGGAAATGCAAGCATACCAGAGGGCAGGGTTCAAATTAAAGTGATCTTAACAAACTCAGGAAGTAGTACGAAAGAGCCAGGGCAAAATTTAAGAGGGAAAAATTCTCTAGGCAATATCAGCAGGATCACAAATACCAGGCGGAGAACAAGCAAGAACTAGCGCAAACACTAAGAGTGCGTAGTGGATCACAGACTGAATACGAGTGGCAAATGTGGCATTACCAAAAAAAGCAAACCTTGTATTGGGATACACAGTCAGGAGGACAGCCAGTGACCTGCAGTTCTCTGATTGCTCTGCTCATCGCTAGTAAAGCCTCTGGGATGCACACTGTCGTGCCTGCTTCTAAGTAATGCAGTGCAAAAGAAAAGGATGAATGGAGAGAGTCCAGAGAAAAGCAATGATGCCTAAAAAACATGCTCTAAATGGAAGCGTGAAATTACTATGGAGAAGGGATTCAGGGAAAGGAGGCTGGTCAAGGGTAGAGAAGACCATGGTGATACACCAAATTCCTTGGATAGGTACGTTGTTCAGTATATGTAGATCTGCACACACATGGACAAGCACACACACAGAATTGTCCATTAATACACGAAGTTTTAGTCACAGCCAGTGACACAGGACCAAGCTGCTGTGACTGTCGCTCTCCATCACTGAAACTGTCCAGGAGTTGATGTAGTACCTCTGCAGTACCTGCTATGAGAGTCACTGTTCAGTGCATCTCTCCTCAGCTTCCCAAGACATGTTCTAATAGGTTAGCAGCTCAGTAAATAAAGAAAAATAAAAAATTTGAACAGGAACTATAGCAAAAGAGTTCTCAGAGCATGAACAGCACTGTGTATTTGTCATGTGAAATAGATTAAAGTTGCTTGCACCTGAAATACATTGGTGTGAGATATTCCTTTGCTCAAGCAGCTGGATGTCAAACAGTTTGAGAGAAAAAAAAAAGACAGAATGAGAAAGAAAATCTGAAGTAAATCTTTAGAAAAAAATCTTAAATCTGTCATAATTTCAGAAATGTTGAAGTACTTGTGAAGTAGAAGACACTGTATCTCCTGAGAAAGCTATGTTTGTCACCCTTTCACTGTTATGGAGAGAGTGACCAGATGATGATTAAGTGTCATCTCCCCAAAGTTTTTCTAGGATCAGCAAAGAATTGCTATATTGTTATTTGATACAAGTTTCAGATTATTCACAAAGGTCTGTGAAAACAGTGGTAGAATGTGCTTTTTTGACAATTTTAACTGTACTCAAACCAAAGTTCTTCCCTGAAATCCATATAATAGCATCAGCTCTGAATTCCCAAAGCAGGAATTGCCTATATGGTACCTGTGAGCCCCCTGAGGATTGGCAATCATAGGTTGAAGACAAATGTTGGACTAAAGATATTCTCAAACTCTGCATCAACAACAGCTCTTCCATCTGAAACCAGCTTGGAAACACCCCCTGACAGTTCTTGGTGTTCAGCATACCGGTGTCAATATGATTTAAGTTTTTGGTGTAAGACTGTGCTATCAGAATGAATATTTTAAAAAATAGTTAAAGTGATAAGGAAAATGGCCAAGGTTATTTCTTGCTGGTCAGACAAATTCATAGTTACCTATGCTGTCGTCAAACACTGCTGGGTATGCACTGGGTGCCTGCTGGTGGCAGAGCTCACCTAGGCAGACCGATGGCAGACTGTCCTCAGGCACTGGGGGAATAAATCATTCCTGAAAAATACCCAGCATGGAAGACGGCGATTAGCTGAGTCAAAAATGGCATTCTGAAAAAAATCCTGCAGTGCTGGAGCTGGACTGAGTGGCTCAATACCCACCAGCCATGCTGTCCAGGAGCAGTCACAGCCCTTCTGCTTCCTCCGTGAGAGATCCTACCCAGTGCACCAGCAGTGCTTCACCTCGTGGCAGAGGTCTGCGATGTGCCCACACACAGGCTGCAAGTGCAGTTTTTGCTGCCACATCCATGCCTCATCCAGGAAGGCTGGGGAGGGGAAAGGATTTGGCAGGGTTTCCCCAGCAGCCTGCAGCAGCCTGCTTTGGTGGAAACACTGTCTTTGAATCTTTCAGTTTAAACCCATTACCCTGTGTCCTGTCACTACACTCCCTGATAAACAGCCCCTCTCCAGCTTTCCTGTAGGCCCCTTCAGGTACTGGAAGGCCGCAATTAGGTCTCCCTGGAGCCTTCTCTTCTCCAGGCTGAACAACCCCAGCTCCCTCAGCCTGTCCTCACAGCAGAGGTGCTCCAGCCCTCTGATCAACTTTGTGACCCTCCTCTGGACTTGCTCCAGCAGCTCCATGTCTTTCCCGTGCTGGGGACCCCAGAGCTGGATGCAGCTGGTTTAAATTAATTTCCCACTAATGCACCTTCATCTTGATCAGCAGGGCGGGAAGCAGAACAGGACGTGTCCATTGTTGCATGAATGCTGAGTACTTCAGTTTGCACACACAATGGTCTGTGTGGCTGGCCACACGCATAGGTGTGTGCACAGCACGTGTGTTGGGGCAGGGGGGGGGCACACATGGCTTTTGGGAAAACAAACTCAGCCTCACTGCTGACTGTACCTGGAGCATAAAGCTGCAGCAGCCTCGCCTCTGTGGGGTTCCTGCATTCAGGAATGCCAAGCAGATGTCCCTGCCCTGCCTTCTGTGACTCAGCCATGCCTTTTCCTCTAAACTAACAGAGGGGGGATTTAGATTAGATATTAGGAATAAATTCTTTACTGTGAGGGTGGTGAGGCCCTGGAACAGGTTGCCCAGAGAAGCTGTGGAGGCCCCATCCCTGGAAGTGTTCAAGGCCAGGTTGGATGGGGCTTTGGGCAACTTGGTCTAGTGGAGGGTGTCCCTACCTGTGGCAGGGGTGTGAAACTAGATGATCTTTGAGATCCCTTCCAGTCCAAACCATTCTGTGGTTCTATGATCTTATGATCTGGGTCTGTCTAAGTGAACTGTTGAATTTAGCACTACTCTCCTCTTGAATTCTGGTCTCTGATCTTCTTCTTAATGCAGCATAGATGTCTCCACCCACCGTAGACATCTCCATTTGAAATACCTCCCTACATAGTCCTTCGAGAATGACAAGCACCTCTAGGAAACAGTTTCGCTGACCTATTTTAAATGTCTTCTTTAGGAAATGAATAACAGCTTAGATGCATCTGCTTTTCTTCACTGACTGTTAAGGGATATATGCTATTGTTTGATACTTGATGTAACAGCTCACTGAGCTGAAGGTTTAGTAGGTCTCACCACTATTTTGACTAACAAACAGGTCGGCAGCTGAGCTTTCTCTGGCAGCAGACCTCCAAGGAGCACTCAGCTGGAGAGTGGTGGTGTGCTGGTGATGCAATGAAAACCCTCCTACATTTCTACATTTGTATGCCAGTGACACACCATGATACCCATCTGGAATATTCAATCCACGTTCTCTAGCAGGATCAACTCTGTTAACGTGACTGAAGATCATCTAGCGGGATGAGCAGAGAAGGTGACCTGCTTCCTTCCACTCGGATGTGAAAGCGTGGTCCTGATCACATACAGGCATATGTCATTAAGCGTGGTGGTGCCAGTCCATTTGCCCCCGCGTGTGTGCTGCTGCCTTGCTTCCTGCTCTTTCTATGGATTTGACAGCTTGCCTCGCTTCTTGTGCTAAGCTGTTGGGCAGTACTGATGGCTGCTTTCCAGTTGGTTTCCTGTTCTAAGTCAAAAGTATCTTCATCTTGTTTGCAATTGTAGTGTCAGGAAAATGTGTGGGAATCTGGAGAGCTAAAAGGCCCTTCTTGACTAAATGAAACAATATGCTGTTGCATTGTCATAACCTAGTTTGGGCTCCCAGGAGGCTCTCATGAATCTAACAAACACTCAAAATGCTGGAAGCAAAACTAACTTTGAACCCTTGTTCCCCATTTGTTTCTAAAAATATTGTCATTTTTAAACTTGCAAAACAGTAACGCAAAATAGCAACAAGATTCTCAAGCTTTATTTATTAAATCAGGAAATTACTCAGTACTCTCCCGAGCAGTCTTTGCTTTTTCTTCCCCTTCTCCTGGTAAGCCTGCAGAGAGTACTTTCAGCAGATGGGGAAAGGGTGAAACATAGAAAGGATGTTAGAGTTCAACAACAGCGTGCTGTTTATGTCCCAGAGAAAAAGGGGGACATCACCTCAGGGACTTGAGCTGAGCAGCCACGTTATGATAACACGGTGGAACATTCAGATCCAAAGCCAGGCAACAGGAATGCGACCAGCGTCACTCCCAGGTGTGGTGCAAGGATGTACCACAGCCAAGAGGAAGGGAACTCTTTTTTTTCAGTAGCAGAAAATTCTCCAAGCACCATCTGGATTTGAATAGAAGTACTCGTTAAAGGAAATAACTTATAAACGATGACACTATCCTTTGTAATTTACATGCCTTTCCACACACATCCTTTTCACAACACACAAACACACACACACAGAGTCCATGTACTCTGACTGCTTGCAACCCCATTCATAGGCGATAGCTTTTTTAATCTTGCAAATTTCTGGCAAGTGTCTCAAGCCATGGGTAAGAAAGAACGTGGCCTAAAGACAGAAAAAATGAGGTATCCCCTTTAACATCTAAATGTGAGGTAGGAATAGAGGATAAGTTTGCTTTCTTTAATTAACCCAAATAACCCATTATCTTAAAATGCAGTAGTTACTGTGATTGACCCCTCTGCAATGATTCATGGGGAGTAAGTGAATCTGAAGGCATAGCAAGAGTACATCACTGTATACCTTTAGCCTTTCCTTCTAATGGTTCTGTATGACATCTTCCTAGTCTTTGATCTTGAAAACACTACAATCTCATAAAAGTGAGGTCAATAAGAGCCTGTGGAAAAGCAGAAAGACTCAACAGGATTTACTGTTAATTGTTATAACCTACAATATTAACTGAAACAAACCTGATTTTTTTTTTTTTCCTTATTTATTTGATATCAGTCCATAGACTGTAAGACAGTTTTTCATCCCTCCTGGAACTTCATCTACAACTTCTATAGGAAAGAGGATCTTCTTTATTACAATGTGTGAATTTTTTTTTCTCTAAATATATTCATATTTGCTCTCCTGCATGTGATTAGCACCTCCCCTAGTAAGAAACAAATACAGGATGATAATTTGAAAGATCATTCCTGAAAAGGATGCTTTATCTGGCAGGGTTATCTTGTTTGCTAGCAATAGGAAAGCAGAACCATTTGTTATCAGATCTTATGGCTAAAAGTGAGTGATATTTGTAATCCAACAGCAACAATACAATGGAGCCAGGACTAGGACCCTTTGTGTTAGCCTCTGCTAACACAGAGAACAGTTTCTGCTCCAAGGAGCTTATGGTACAAGGAGCTGGAGTATCACACGTGTCTCCAAGAATGCAGATTTACTGCTGTATGGCAGCTGAATAGTAATGGAGAAAAAGAGGTAGAACTGAGTTGCTCCTTTTTGATTCACTGGTTGTAGCCGAGAGAGATTCTGACATAAATACAAGCACTTTCCACAGGCTGGAGAAAATTCCTGCTTGCACAGAGATAGGTTGCAGACTCCTCTTTGCAAAATGGATTCCATGCATATCACCAGAACTTATTCGCACTGGGGTTTGTGCCCGCTCCCTGGCCAGCATATGGTTATGGCCAGCATAACCAAAGTAAGGTATCTAAGTTGGGGAATATCCAAAAAATGTAACAAGCGATCACTGGTAGCTGCTAATCACAGCACTTGGGAAGCGATGCTCACTTTGAAAAGAGCAGACCGTAGATTTGAAAGACAACGTGTCCTCTCCCCTACCTTCAGCACAGCATTTGCTGTTCAGTCCTCTTCTCAAGAGGATCTGACGTGAGTTTGCGCATCCACAGCAAGGCAAACTACTTTTTACTGCGTCATTTTCACAACCGAAGGACAGTCTAGTCACATTTGTACAGGTGGAGACTAGAATGGGATGATTTGGTTTCCACAAATGAATGGTAGCTGTGGTAGACAGGTGAAAGGAACCCACGCATCAAGATGTAGAGGAGAAAATAATTTTGTATCTGTCATTTGGTAAAGAACCCATGGTCGGAGTATCTTGCACTGACTTGTTTGTAGTTTGAACTCACAAAAAGCTCATTGTTTTTCTTTTTCATCTCAGTCAGCATGACAATCTCTCCCCAGACGCTTACTTAAGGAATTAGCTCTTAATCACATAAAAAAAATTGACATTGATTTCAAAGTGAAGGAAGAAAAGTCATTCAATGAAAAGAAAACAGTATTTTCTATTTTTCCACTATTAACCCAAACAGAAAGACGTGCTCTGAAGTTTGGCTCTGTAAGTACTGGGCTAAAAACCATCTCAGATAACATTGGTCTTCAGCGTGGTCGTTGAGCATACATAGACACCTGTAGCAAACAATAGCAGGAAATCCAGTCCTCAGGCAACAGAAAGCTCCAACATACGAAATCCAACACATGTATTATTTATTTCCGTATTAAGCATGATACTCAAGATGGATGAATGGTGGAACAATAACTCTAATGTTTATAGCCAGGAAATAAAAGCTATTTATAAAAGCTAAATTAAACCACTTATTTTTGTCCAAAATAAAAAGTTTCTGTATAAAAAATGGTGGAATACGTCATACTATTTTTGTCCTGTGTATGTTCTCCAAACAGAAAAGGCAAAATAATGATGAACAGTTATCACCCCAATTGTTAGAAAGTGGTACTGTTCAAATTGAAAACACTCAGAAGAAAAATAATTTGGAAATGTTCTCACTGAATTAAAAAAACAAACAGAAAAGAATTCATACAAAAATCCCACTTATTTTCAGCACTGGTTTTACACTTTCCAATAACTTCACTTTCGAGTTTCGTGCCAGAGTCTCTTTGTCCAGATCAGGTAACTAAGCCCCTTTCCTTGCTTGTGCACTGTGTTACTGGCTGTAGGTTGTTCCTTGTCTCAGGTTTCCCTCTCTGAGTCTGCAGGTGACAGGTTTGGGCACCTTCTGCTGAGGAAATCCTTGGGCTAAGGATTTTTTGGATTTCACTTGGATAGGACTCAGTGTTTCATGTTATAATTTTTTGTGACTTTTCCCACATAACTCTCAGGTACCTGTTAAAAATATGATCCAATAGTGGTAACGGCTCCCTGTTTGCATAGATTTGCCTTTGGTTTTGTGCAGGGCTCTTTGAGAGTGTGGGTTTTCTGCTGGGGTAGTTGATACACGTGGATATGTAATAATGACCTGTGAACTTGAGAGGGAATAGAGTAAATAAGGTGCTTCCTTATTGCCAATTTTTCCTGGAAGAAAGCAGCTTTGAATTAAATTGGAGAGGCCACAAACTCCAGATCAGGGCAGGCTTGGAGATAAAGTTCAGTGGAAGAATGAACTACTAATAATTGAAAAGATCAAAATGCGTTGAGGAAAATAAACTCAACACCTGTAAAAAGTCCATTTTCTATTCCAAAATCGTATCACCTAACTCTACTGATAGCAGAGAACACTGCAGGAATACTTATTTTAATATGTGTGGATGCTTATGTGAGGCAGAACAACTTATAATAGAACTAATAAGCCATATTAGATTTCTGTGTTATAAAGGACAGCAAGGGATTGCAACTTTTTTTTCTTAAATCTGGATTTATCCTTGAAAATACTGGGTGGACAGGGGGATGTGTGTATTTAAAATCATAGAATCACAAAATGGTTTGGGTTGGAAGGACCTTCAAAGATCATCTAGTTCCACTCCACTGCCATGGGCGGGGACACCTCCCATTAGATCAGGTGCTCAAAGCCTCATCCAGCCTGATCTTGAACACTTCCAATGATGGGGCATCCACAACTTTTCTGGGCAACCTGTTGCAGTGCCTCACTACCCTTATCGCCACTCCAGAGCTGGATGCAGTACTCCAGGTGGAGTCTTATAAGAGTGGAATGGAGGGGAAGAATCACCTCCCTTGATCTGCTGGTCACACTTGTTTTGATGCAGCCCAGGATGTGGTTGGCTTTCTAGGCTGCAAGTGCACATTGGTGAGAATATCCTCATTTCCAGTATTTCATCCACTGGTATCTCCAAGTCCTTCTCTGCAGGGCTGCTTTCAATCAATTAACCCCTCAGTCTGTAATTATACTGTGGGTTGCCCTGACCCATGTGCAGGACCTTGCAGTTGGCCTTGTTGACCCTCATGAGGTTCACACAGGCCCACTCCTCAAACCTGTAATGGCTCCTCTGGATGGTGTCCTTTCCATTAATGTGCCCAGAATAAACTCCAAACTCTGTTGAAATGAGTCTCAGGAAAAATCTCCCACCTGTGTTGTTTACTGGTCACTTGACTGTGGTGACCTGCTCTTGAAATATCTCTGAATGCTGCAACATCAGTACAGGAGAAAGAGGAGTACTTTATATAAAATTGTCAATAGAGACCATCAAAATGTATTTTGGAGGTAGTGAGGCTAAACTTAATCTGTTGTATCAGAAGTTAATCATCCATTAGTTTTCTGACAAACATACGCTATCACTCGTAGAAGAAATGAAGACAAAGTGCGTGACATCAATTGGTGGACGTGGAGCTGCCACTTGCTATTACTAATAGCATACAACACTAGTGGTAACCTGGCAAAGTCTCTGCATAGCTCCACCTTATCCAACTACAGAATATTTTCCTCCTCCTTACACACACAAAAAACCAAGTGCATAGACAGTCTTCATTCATATCCAGCTTTTTTCTAAAAGCTTAATTTCCTAGTTTGCTTTTGATGATTTTCTTATCACCTCACTGTTTTGCTGTGTCTACTGGACTTTTTATAAACTATGTAAAAAGACTTCTGAGACAACATGTTGTTGGAGGAAACTGGAATATTGTTCTCCACCCGGATGTTTTAACGCAGCTAGCTGCCTTTTATGTTGTTCAGAGACAGAAGAGGTTAACTACAGACATGATGCCACCGTAGAGGAAGGGAGATTTCCTGAAGCGTGGACCTCGCACGTGTTGCATGCCATTGCACAGGCATCCCGTCTCTCAGAAATGCTTAACTAGGCCTCGCCATTTCATTGTCATCAGCCCCAAACACGCGGAACCTTCATATCGTTCAAAACCACAGTTCTTTGGACCCCTTTCATTTTGGCGTCTGGTCCTAACATTGCCAGTGATCATATTTTCAAGCTTCCTCTGCTAACAGTTTACTGGTTATTTTATTGTTAGGGTTGGTGGTTTGGGGGTTTTTGGGGGGGTTTTTTGTTTGTGGGGTTTTTTTTTTTGAAACTGAGGCTCTCATAGGTTAACACTGCTCCAGGAAAGGTAGTTTTAAGAACAGAGCAGCAAAGTAATAAACATGGTTAAATCAAATTAAAAAAAAAAAAATGTGCAAAGAAAGCTGACTGACTCCACGAACACAGACAAAAATTACTTTTATATATATTAAACTGGAGGGTCATGTGACAGCATTGAATGTCCACATGAGTCTCACAGAACTGGAAGCTCTATTTAAAAAAAAGGGTAACATAGTATCTACCTTTAAAGTTAATGTTCTGCCTATTGTTTTTAGCCAAGTCTTCCCCAGGATGCTGAATCCCCAGTTTGTATTTAAAGATCAAACATGCCTACCAAGTGTGATAAATCTCAGGGAATTCCCCTTTCTCTGTTTCTCTATTTCCATTTACTGTGTGTGTTCATGATTTTGAAACAGCATGCGCTGAGCGTGTATTTGAAAGGTCCAGCAACATGTGATTTAGATTCACAGGCTCTCACTGAAACACAATGTTTTGGAAAAGAAAGTGAAAGAATTAGATTAAATTATAGAAATCAATAATAACTTTTGGATGTCAAAGAAGAACATTAAAAAAGCCACAGATAAGGTCAGCCCAAGTGGTTTTGCATTGCCTGCATACATAGTGCTTGTTTGCAAACTCTCCTGGGGCAAGGGGACTGAGCACTGTTGAGGTAGCTTGCCATGGAAAGCCAAGAATTTGCAAAGTTAGGTGTCCTGTAGACATGGCTCTATCCCTGTTCCTTATAATACCTGGCTGGGATAAAAATCTGCTCAGATCAGTCCCTGCTGAGAAGTAGCACAGACACCCTGACCCTAAAACCAGTCTTTTGTGGCTTCATTAGCCTTATCTGTCAGCACAGGAATCTGGTCTGTACTGAAAGACGATTCCTGCATTTACAGATTTTTTGTTTGTTGTGCAATTCTCGTTCTCCAGATGCCCAGGGAGATGTGATGGCTGGCTGCCCCATGGACAGTGGCACTGTCCTTTCACCGTGTGGGAGCCATTGGCACCTCCCTTCATCTTCACTGCTACCCTTTCAAGTACTTGGGTCTGTGAGCAGAAGGTCACAAAGCATGTAAAAATACCTCAGCTCGGTTCACATGCTAATGCGAACCACCATGTTAAATATTCTGTCTTCACATACCCATTATTTTATAGCTGGTTCTCTAGGGAAGCTCTGAGCTGATTTGTACTCTCCAGTTTAAAGTATTCTTGAAGGATAAGTATCAGAATATCAGAAGAAGAAATTGGCAGAAAATAAATCACAGATTATACAATTCATTTCCTATCCAACAGAGTACAATGTCCCAGGTGATTAGGCAAAGCAGCTACATATATAAAATGCTGTTTTTTCATTTGTACATGAGAGAAAAATAGTAAATCAGTGATCTTACAAAGTCATGTACTTTTCCTGGTATTTTAAATATGTACTAAATAATCATGTGAATGCTTTGGTGCCCAGGATTAAGGTTTATGTTAAAAAGTCACATGCATCCTAAGCCAGGGACCTCTGTTGATCGCACTTACTCTATTTTAAAGCTGTTTTGCGGAAGATGCTGTAACAAAACATGACTTACAAAGCCTGTAATCAAACAGGTGGACACTCCAAGATCCTGACAATCAAACAACATCTAAAACATTTGGTCTTCAGCCTCAGCTCAAAAAGTACCCGGAACTTGTAACAATATTTGTTGTCTTGCAATGTACTGTCCCTTTTCCACACTGCCAGTTGCAATAGGGGCATACAGAAAACCTGTAATGTGAAACAGACAGTTTGACGGGGGAGGAAGAGGTAATATTTTGTTTATATATTCTTAAAAGTTTGAAACTACAAGAGAGGCCTAAAACCCAGTGCTAATACATAGCTTTATTTTCCTCTTCCATATCTTTTGTCATTGAATGGTTGTTAAGGGCATTGAACTTTCTTCTAAAGAGAAATGTGCGGTAGATGAAAACAAAGAAATGTGTAGGTTGACAAATAATTAAAAGAACAAAAACCCAAAGGCCAAATTTTGGTGGTACCTTCCTCATGCATCTATAATCCCCAGTGATAACTCTGAGGCTCTTTTTTCAGCTTAAAAAACACTTTCTGAGTCATCACTGTCACTGACTGTGTGCCACTACTATTCTTAGTCATCCGTGCGACAGCCTGACTTAGGGTGGATACAATGCAGAGTGGGACAAATTACCCACATGATTTTTCTCCACACATAAGTCACCCCTGGCCTATTATTAAGATGCATATGCCTAATGCCTAACGCGACTTCTAATCCCTATGGTCCCTCCTGGAAAAACACAGCAGATAGTGCAAAGCCTGGCACTGGAATAAATGGTATGGGAAGTAGAAAATGACCCTCAGGTCACTCTGCTTCCACAGACATCCCCGAGAGCTGCTGATGAGAACAAGTCATCTGGGTTGGATTCCAGCTGGCAGGCTAGAAGTGCACAGTCTAAAGTTTATTTTCTGTGCCTTAAGTCATCTAGGCTTTATTAAGAGAGGAATGTAAAGGTTATCCATACGATGTTTTAAAATGTTAAAAACAATGGTACTAGCTGCCAAGTCAAGCCCTCGGAAATTAAGAAATGTCCTTGTACAAATAGTTGCTCTGCTTAGTACATAGAGACTTTTGGTGACCACGTTGTTTTTTTCTGGGTGGATTCCCAGCACAGTCTGTAATTGGTACCTACAAGAGCAATGGCACAGACATCTTCCAACTGTGCTCAATGTGCACATGGCAGCAGATAAGGTGTTTTCTTTTCTGTGAATCTAAAGTCAGGGCACAAACCTGGGAGTGCATTTTACACTGTCCTGCGTGACATGCTTGTCTCTGAATTGGAAAGACATCAATCTGATGGATGGACCACTCAGTGGATAAGGAATTGGCTGGATGGTCACACTCAAAGAATTGTGGTCAACAGCTCAATGTCCAAGTGGAGATCAGAGACAAGTGGCGTTCCTCTGCGGTTGGTACTGGGACCGGCACTAACATCTTTGTCGATGACGTGGATGGTGGGANGCGGAGAATGGATTAAGAGCAGCCACAAGGAGAAGGACTTGGTTCTGGTTGATGAAAAGCTCAACATGAGCCGGCAGTGTGTGCTGACAGCCCAGAAAGCCAACTGTGTCCTGGGATGCATCAAAAGCAGCGTGGCCAGCAGGTCAAGGGAAGGGATTCTCGCCCTCTACTCCGCTCTTGTGAGACCCCAGCTGGAGTACTGTGTCCAGCTCTGGGGTCCCCAGTACAGGAAAGACATGCAGCTGCTGGAGCAAGTCCAGAGGGGGGCCACAAAGTTGATCAGAGGGCTGGAGCACTTCTGCTACGAGGACAGGCTGAGAGAGTTGGGCTTGTTCAGCCTGGAGAAGAGAAGGCTATGGGGAGAGCTAATTGTGGCCTTCCAGTACCCGAAGGGGCCTACAGGAAAGCTGGAGAGGGGCTGTTTACCAGGGCATGGAGTGATAGGATGAGTGGGCATGGATGCAAACCCAGAGCACAGTCAATTGCTACAGCACCACCCCAGCCAGGGAAAGGCAAGGAAGCCTAAAGCAAAGACGCTGGGATATTAATGAACCCACTTTCCTTTTCCAGGCTATATTTTGCTCAGGGTGTGGTGCAAGCAACAGCTCTGGAAAGCAAAGGAAGCCAGCAGACCTGTTGCCCACTCTCTCAGGACCACTCTTTGGGCTGGACATTAAAGCTGGACATCTTCACAGAAACCCTCGGTAAGTGGGACCAGAACTGAAAGTCATTTCCTGAACAGTTCGATGGCTCATCTAGCAGGACAGGACCTCGCTTCTCCCTCCTTTTGCAGGGATTTGGACCTGCCAGAGTGAGCCTGCTGCCTTGCCCCATGCAAGCTGCAAACCAGCACCGAGCACTGGCTTCCTGCCCTGTGCTACGCCAGTGGCATTTTGCTCTCTTGGTGAATGCTCCCCCTTATACCCCTACGTGGTTAATTAGCAGCTGTTCAGATATTGTAAAAATACAATAAAATGCAACAAAAACTACCTATAAATAGATAACAGCAAGCAGCCTGGTTGGAAGCCCATTGAAGTCAATGGGAAGACTCCTGCTGTCCTCAAGTGGGCTTTGGATCAGGACCAAAGGCTGTTTGGCCTTTGATAAAGAGAGGTTTGTGTCAGGTTTAGAATACCTAATCTGTGTAATAGGCAGGAGTAATTAAATGATTAATTTTTCATTAATTATCCCAAATTATCTTCCTTATTCAATATTATATCTTACTGTCTCAAGCTCTGGATCCATGAAGAATTTCAGCTTGTGCCTAATTTTGAATATGCAATTAGTGTCCTGGACTTTCTGTCCTTGTTGCCTTTTTTAAGGGTACAGGAAGAGTTTATAATGCTCTTGCCTTTGTGGACAATGGTTTTCACTGATAGGATGTTAATTAAAACATATAACCTGTCACTACCATGTAAACTCATGATAGATGCCATATTTTTAGTGACCATGGACTCATACTTACCCTGTTACTTCAAAGATAACATGACTAAATATATTGGTTTTGAGGACAAAAACGGGCGCAAGGGAAGGAAGAAGAAAACATTATAAGCAAACATAACATTTAAAGCAGTGCCTGCTGTTTCATTAACAGTCAGTAAACATGTTATAAAGTTCCTATTGAGAACCCTTTTATTCTCTGACATCAAGTTTTTCTGTTCCTACGGATACTAGAAAGAGAACAGAGCTTAAGGGACTGGGTACAAAATGGGAAGTTCTCTAACAAAGGAGGGAACCAATTTTCTGGGCTACTGATACCCACTGGGCTAAGAATGTAGTTGGTGGTGTAATATTCTTTGGGCAGCTTCCAAACAATGCTGTGTTGTGGGAAGGAAGTTATAATGCAGTTGTGTCTCTGTTTTATATTGACTGCTAGGTCAAACAAAGCCCAGAGTGATTTGGAATTCACTTGCTGTGCCACTGCCTACTGCTGCTAGTTTGTGAAGCAGGCTATTGTGGGTGAAAAGAGGAAACAAAAAGCATTTGATCTTTGCAGCCCTCATGAGACAGCTTTGAATTTATTGCAACCTTTTTTTTTTTTTTCCAGGCAGCAAAGGAACAGATCAGTATCTGATTATAGATCAGCACTTTCACAAATGCTGAACAGCAAATGCTCCCTGGCATCACTTACTAGGGATGTGAAAAGAAATTATTCAAATCATTTAGAAATTGCTTGACAGGGCTTTTGAGATAAAGATGCATTAAAATAAATCTGTGCCTAAGCATCGCTTACCTAGAGATAAGAACACCAGCACTGTTGTACTGGATTAGACTGAAAATGTATTTAGGATCTGATCTCCAGCAGTGGTCATCTGCGGATGCAGAGGACAGCACCCAAGGCTAAGCAGGGTCCTTTCCCTCACACATCCTCCCAGCTCCCAGATATCCATGGATGAGGCACTGCTGGAGCTCACATGCACATTCTTAAATTGAGGAGTCTGGATGTTTCTCTCTCCACATTAATTTAGCTGCTTTTTGAATTGTTCTATACATCTGCATTCTCACCATTCTGGAATCTCAGGTTCCACCATGTAGCGAATTTTAGTGACCTCATGAAAATCATGGCCATTTGCCTCTTTTTCAATGCTTGCCTGTTAGCTTCCTGAAGTTCTTGAATTCTGCAAAAGGCGAAGGGAGGAAAACAACCACTGTCACTTCATCTCCCCCAAACCACAGACGCCTTTTTAAGTCTGTATCACATCTGAGTCTGGTTATTTTTGTACAAGCTAAAGATGAACAATAGCTTGAAAGATCGAGTAATTAGTCAATCTTTCTACACCTTATTTTACCTGTAAAGTGGATGTTAACATGTTGTCATCCCCTCCACCCTAATGTCCAGGAAAGCTCACCTAACATTTGTTTCAGCTCCTCCTGATATTTTAGTAAACTTCCTGATACTGCAAAGTTAATGGGGACTACAGGATTCTCAACTGCCCTGAACACAGTGGTGTTGTACAGCAAATGCTGCTGTTAACTCGGTTTTCATACAACAAGCTTGACAAATATGGTTAGGGAGAAATAAAAAACCGTACTGAAGAAAGAGCTCATCTTTTGCTGTTCACTAAAGTGGTGGGAAGAACTGCACGTAGATTACTCGTTTACATTTTTCAACGTGTATATCTGCAAAGCAGAGAGCACAATAGGCCAGAAAAGCCTGGGGTAGATATAAACACACCAGCTATGTGCAACAAAGGAATGAGAATAGCCTGTGCTGAGCTTAGTGGGCTAATTACCAGGAATGAGGTCTTGTCTTCTTGAATCAGTGACAAAATCCCTATACAAATTCCCAGGATAATGTACGAGCCTTAATGGGAAAAACAGCTTTAAAGAAAAAGAGGGGGGAAACAGCTTTTTGAACATCATAGTTCAAATTCCCTGCGGACTTTAGCAAAATAATTTTCATTTCTGAAATTCTACTTCCACACAAGCACCTTCTCTAATATGCTCCCAGCCAGGCTGGATAAAAGAAGCTTCCTCCCCTCCTTCTCCAGAACAAGGAGATGTAAAACACAATCAGAAAAATTTGCATTTGCTTTTTAATGAAAATAGCACAAGTCCCTTAGAAAATGATTTTGAAAGGTGTCTTGCTGTTATCTTTCGATGAACTTCTGCCTAATACGACATGTTTGTTATATTTCTTTAAACTCGTAAAAATGCACCAAATGGCCCTGCCCCTTTGCTTCCATGAAATGCAACCTGGCTGTACATTTTAGCAAATGACATGATTACCTATTCAGGACTGAAGCATATCCAGCAACAAAGGAAATCCCTGCCCAAAGCAGTAGGGAGGTCCTTGGCTTCTGCCAGCAGAAGACAGGGCCATCAAGCCTGCTCATGTTTCCCACTGCTGAGGTCAGGCTGCCCCCGAGGCCATCCAGGTAGCGACACTGGGCAGCACGCTCGGGTGTGAAACCAACTGTTTCAGCACCTCTGCCCCTTTTCAAATTCCCTACTAAAATCTGTGACTAATTCTGCCTGATTTATTTGTTCCTTGGATTGATATCACTTCAAATGCTTTTTTCTAGCCATTACATATGGGTCCCTATGCTCTTGCTTGCTAAAAAAATGCTTGAGAGCAAAAAAAAGGATTGTTTCGCAGGAGTCTCATTTCCTATCAGACATATTGCTGTGCCTGTAGCATTTCCTGAAGAATAGTGGAAGAAAAGTACCAGTAGAGTTCATAGACCTGGATCCAACAACCTCACCAAGCAGAAGCATCCTCTGAGAGAATTCAGACCCTCCCTACTCCTCTGGCATCGTATACGAGAAAAGATTGCCCGTTGGTCTAACAAATATGGCAACGTCTGTATTCCTGACACATGAATCAAACCGATCTGATACACATTGCAGTGATTTAAAGCAATCTTTGTTGTATTTACTCATCTTATCAGTCAAATGTTTAATTGCTTAGTTGGCTTTTTAAGCAGTCATGACTGTTAGTGGTTTGGACACAATTTTTCACGATAATAACTGCTCTAGATATCGGTCCACTGATTTAAGTAGGAACAACAGCTTTGTGAGACATGTACTCTTTGCTCACTGAAAACTATCAGAGATTTTTTTGCTTTTTTTCTTACCTGTTGGTTCCTTGTACAGATGAATGAAGCCAAAGCAAATCTCAGTTACCTGTACTCATGGGCATGATACTTGTGAACAGGAGCGCTGTAGCACTGTTTTAATAGGTCTTAAGGGTTGCATCTGTACTAATAGATAAAAAGGGACAGTGACTGCTCTCTGGTAGCGAGGCAACTGATATGGAGTTCAGCGCCCCTGTTCCCCCAAACTAGGAGACCACATGCAATCTGCTGAGTAGGGATTGCTCCTGGGCCATGCTGCTTCCACAAACCACAATTTGAAGAGCACCAGCTAGCCTAGGACAACACTGTGATGGTTTGACAGCATGGACAATCTTATATGAGGGCTTGGACCTGTGCTCTGGCCCTATTTCATTTACTAGGATAGATACTACCTGCTGCATAGACATAGATTGTCAAGAAGGTGGGATTTGAATGCACATCACTTGTGTAAAAAAATACACTTTTTTTTCTCTTTTTTCCTTGTCAGCAAGAAGAGAAAAATAGGTGTCCATTGAATGTTGTAAGAAGCATAGCACTGCTGTGCACCTCTCTTCTGCTTGCTCACAAACGCAGCAGCGTTACTGCATTCTCAGGGATAATATTTGCCAGGAGTATGAGGAACCTGTGGGAGCATCTATGGCTGGATGTTGAGAAGTGTTTGCCTAGGTGCACGCACCATGGTCCCTGACATGCTGAGGTTGCTCCCCAGGCACGTCCTGCCGAGGGTTGCAGACCTGCTGAGCATGCACAGGAGGTAAAGCTGCCAGCAGTTCTACTTTGAAGTTTCCTCCTGGCCACAGCATTTGAGGATTTAACTCTTCAGGAGACTGGGGTTATAATCATCTGGTTGTGAATCCTAGATTGCTTCGAAGGAGCCAATTAAATATGCCGCACAATAAAAACGCATGCATAAGAGGTTATTTGGGTTTGGCACCAATCATGGGACTAGAGTCTAATTAGGTCTTTATTGCTAACAACATCTGATTATAACACGGTCTTCATTTCACGATGGCTGTTTTGCAAACTCTCTTTGTATTAGCTAACACAGGGATGTCTACACCACAAAATGGAGCTTGATGCAGAAATCATCAAAGCAGTGTTGACCAAAAACTGAATTTGTGCACGGGCATTCAAAAGGCAGATTCTGATTCAAAGGCCACTGATGGGCACAGAGAGCTGTGATTCACTTATGCCCACTGATGTTAACAGGCTGTGAAGGCTAAATCAATGCAGATTTGCATCAGATTGAAGGCACCAATACTGTGTCTTGTGGCCAGATGAACTAGTTGATTTCTGAACTTTCACAGGGAATAACAACATTTGGACCTTGGGTCACCTGGCATTGCCTGGCTTCTGGGTGAGGATGGCCTAAAATCATTCAAAAGGTTTTAAAAGTGAGGCAGGAGAACACATACTCTCACAGTGCTCACACAGAACCAGGCAGGCATGAATAAACTGGGAATTTTCTTTCAGGGCAAATATTTTCTGCACACTTGATAACCTCAGATAAATTTCATTTTTCCAATATCGTGGAGGTTAATTTACAGGTTTCAGTCACGCATAACACAATATTCTTGAAGGTTTATTTGTGTCATTTCAAATAGTTTGACTTTACAGATAGCAGCAGATACACGCTTGACAGTCACGCTTGACAGTCAGATTCTGCTGGGCACAGATTTACATTCAGATCTGGGCTTTTGGCTTCTGGCTGATAACGAGAAGACTGGTAGTGTTTGCAAAATAGTCCTTGAACTTAGGTTGCTATTGAAACTGAGTAAGAATAGAGACATACAGTCAGAGCAAGATAAAGCTTTGTGATCCATAAAAAAAAAGAAGCAGATTCGTATTTTCACCTATTTATTTCTGAAATAATATTTAATGCCAAAAGAATAAAGGCAGTTTTCAGGCTGGTATCATAGCAAAAGGATCATAAATTAGGAGCTCTTTCTGAAGTGTGTCACCTGTAATTTCATGTTAGTGCTGATTTTATTGTTTTTCATTTGCCACCTGCTAGGGGAGATTTTAATATTGACCATTTGATCATTGTATTTTAACAAGATCTAAAAATTCCATTTAATATTTTATTTCTAAATTATTCATCTTTTGATAAGAGCTTTTGCTTCATGTGACAAGATCTTTGTGATTTTTTGATGGAAGCAAGTAATGGTCAAGCTTTTCAGATCGCACCAATCAACTACACTGAACTTATTTAATCTAGCCTCAGGTATTTACTAGAGCCTTGAGATCACCTACAAGAAGTCAAGCTGCAGAAATACTGGGGAAAAAAAAAAAAGGACTAAATATTTGTTTTGAGAATCCATTTATTTGGAAGCAGTGGCTTTCTGGGAATGTTTTCCTAGCTTTTGTAAGACTACATAGCTTGAACTGCCTTAGTGTGCACAGACTTGATTCTGACTTTTTTGTTTTTAATATGTTATTATTTTTTTAATATGCATGGCACAAACTCTTTTGATCAGCTCTACTGCAGAAATACAAAAGCCAAAGGGGGGTGAGGCCATATAATGAGAGTGTTTGGAAAATATTTCAAACATTTCTATTAGGGCTTTATTTGGGATTCATATATTAAAGCAGCATAGACTTACACAAATATTGTGAATGCTCCCCAGAGACCAATTTATTCCTGGATTCTTTTAATCTATTGTATTCTTAATCTTCAAGCAGTGTAAAGATCATGAGGAATGTGCTTTACTTTCATGTGCTTATAATTTTCTCCATGTGAATACAAACATCATAGTTACATGGGTATTCCAGAGAGCAAAGTATTCTTTGTAGACCCGTGAAAAAGTGCCAGAAGGCTGACAATGGAAAATATGGTTAAGTTAGCTGAACTTACATCTTCTAAATTAATATATTACACAAAATGTTGGCCTGTTTGCAAGATTCACGTGTGCTTTCTAAACACTGAAGACTGTCATAAACTTTTAAACTAGTGGGAAGGTGAAAAGCTAGCAGCATTAACTTTTTGTTTATAATGATTTACCTCACTTTGAAAAAAAAAAATCCAGTGTAACAAAACAAAACACAAGAAAAAAAGAAGTCATTCTCTTTGAGACTCTTTGAGACTGACTTAATTTGTTTCCTGTGAACTCGAACCCTCAGACTTCTTAACACTTCATGAACGACATTTTTAATCACACTGGAATTCCTGCCAGTTGGAGCTGGGCACCTGGATCACTTCAGGTATCAAAGTGCAGGTGCCTTCAATTTGTACCTTAAGAGGTGACCAGCATCTGCTTTGTGAGATGTATTTTCTCAGAAATAAATTTATGTTTGCAATAGATACAGAAATGTGTGTTTGTTTTGGGGAAAACAAGGTCAAAGTCTGTCCTGTCACTGGAGTAGAAGCTGCATCTTTGCAAGTGCCTTTAGTTTCAAAGGGAGTCCATCTCACAGTTTGGAAACAGTGTGAGAATGATTCTTCTTGTCTAAATTGCTGAAGGGTTAACATCTTGCCTCAAGGGCAAATGATAAATTCATTTTATTTGAGAGAAGTTTTGGGGGGTTTGGGTTTTTTTACTTATTTGTTGAATTTACCAGTTATTTTCTCTGCTTTAAAATTAGACAGAATCATACATTTAAAGATCTTGAGCGATTTCCTTTTAAACCAGAAAGCTTAATTTTTAAACATAGCTTTCTGGTTTTATTCTGCTGAGTTGTGTTTCTCTCCAGCCCTTCTACAAATGGATTTTGCTACTACAAAGTTATTCAACTCCTGCTAATGAGTTCCTTCCTTAATCAGTATTGTTGCTGAGTTTACTTTCACTTAGAAAAATTATACTATGATTACACCAAATAGTTAACCACAAGAAACCCAAGCTGTATAGAAATCCTTTTCAGAGTTTAGCTACGTAATTGATCCTATCTCATATCACTGTACTCTGGTTTTCTGAGGCCTAGAAAGGCTGCTTCAGAATTTGTAAACCAGGGAGATGAAATGTCCTTAAATGTGACAGATTTTTGCACAGGCTGAGTAGAAGCTTATCTCTGAAGTACCTTTAAAAACATTACGAAGCATCAAAAACACCAGATGTGAGCTGGGGTGGAGCACCCAGCCCAGGGTGAGTACATGATAGCTGGATGAACAGGCAAGCTCTTTGAACACAGCTCTCCTAAGTTTTAAACCATCTTCTGATTGATGACGTCTGCTTCTGCTGCAACATGGCAGCAGCCAAACCAAGCAATGCAAGAAGAGGAAAATACGAGGAGTATAGGGAAAAGGAAATCAGTGATTGTATCTGTTGATTTTTCTCTAAATATGGAAATTCTTATACAATAGACCATCAAATGTAATTTCCTATGTCTTAGAGGACAAGCTGTACATTTTTTAAAATAGTTCAAAAGGTTTACAAACTTGAGCTCAGGGTGTGGAAGTGGAAGGAGGGGGCCAGAGGTGCTGCAGAGAAAAAGAATGGAGTACAGGATATACCCCTCCCAACCCTTTTAAAAAATCCCTCAGTTTAAGAGATTTCTGTGTATCGGTACCAGACGGTCTCTTAACTTGACAGGAGGGGGCCCACTGTGGATTGATGACAGGGACGTCTTTATATGGCAAAAGTAAAGCAGAGCCACAATTTTGTGCAAGGACAACAGGGAGATCACGTGCCAGCTCCACAGACAGGAGAAGGTGTTTGACATCAGAGCTGCAGCACTTTCCTCGTGACATTCTGCGTCACGTGCTGCGAACAGGAGGAGCCAGCAATATCACAATAGCTCTCTGCCCTTTGCTGTTCTTTTTCTTCTCTGCTTGAAACTCCAGATGTGCGCCTTGGTCTGCCCCAGTGTAACCTGGTCTCTGTCTCACAGAGCAGCGCTCCGAGCCCACCTTCTCACTGAGGGCTCCAGCCCTGACCCTTTATTTGCCAGGAGTGAACATACCTAGTGCTGGCTCATTTCTTTTGCTATCTTGTTTCCAAACACTCTTATCAAGTGAATTCAGAAAGCTGCCCTTTACTCAGCCTGCACTTGAGATTCTGACAGACTGACTCACGGTTGCAAAACCTTGAAGAAACCACTGGGCAGTTTTAGGTCTCTGTGAGGTCAAAGAAGAAACAAAAAAGATTTCCAAAGAACTAGGACAACCTTTCTCACAGTACTTGAAGGGCTGTTTTTTTTTTCTTGTCTGGTAATACTTGCTGAGTATGTGGTAATAGACTTGTACAGGCTTTTCTTGCCTAATGTCTCTGAGACATCACAGTACTGAGAAAATCGATGTATCTTTACAGCAAATAGTGTCAGTGAATAAGCAAAGGGCTGTCAGTGGCAGGCGTATGGATTCCTTCAAAAAACTGTCTTGAGAGACTTGACCGTGTCACATACATCCTGGTGCTTGGCTTTGGAAGTGCCTTTGTCTCAAACAACTTTCCAGGTGAACCCAAGATCCCTGAATGAGGAGCAAACTGAAAGGTTTTTTTTATGCAGACAGACTCAGAGTCCTTCCCAGAAGATGCGTGATTAGAGCTGACAGCTTGAATGACCAACAGCGGTGATTTTTATGTTTCCTCCCAGATTTCAGGCTCATACAGCCTTGTCCATCAGTAAGAGGCCTGAAACGAGCAACCAGAAACCATATATATCTGTGTAGGTGGAATACAATGGCTTCAGCTGAACTGAAGATGGGATTCTGAGCCTGCAATATTACCTGATTTTTCCACTTGTATCAGCTAGTTTAATCAAGATTTAGTAAAGCTTTCCCTGCTTCCTTATATCCATACAACATGGAAAACACTCTATGGAAACACTCTCACCATGCAGTGGACCTGTTCTTGTGAAATAACAGAAAGTTTTGGACAGGGACCAGTAGGGACAGGAAACCTTTCCTATTTTTATAGTAGCTAAAGCTGCCTGTTTTGACTGTAAATTTTAGACAAATTACAAGCTGTCTGGAAAGGCAGGAAGCTGGGAAAGAGAAATTGATTAAATATTCTTCAAATTTTAATAGGCTATTTTTCTATATTTGTAGGAAGGTGGGATTGAGAAAATACACAAGATAAATAAAACACAGGCTTTGAGAGTCACTCAAATGTCTTTTTCTATGACCAGTTGCCCACAGGAACAAGAACTCACCTGGATTGAACAGACCATTTCTCTGGCCTCAGCAGCCTTGTGCTGATTTGCAGAAGGTGCAAAACCAACACCTCATGTAAAGGGAAAGAGAACAAAGAGAGAGATTTCCCTACTGGCAGGCTCCTCTGGCTTACTGCAACTTCAAAGCTACAGCTAGCACTCTGAAGCCAGCTGGGAATGTTTCTCAGGCAGGAGGATGTGCTGAGTAACACCGATGCACAGCAAGGTTAGTGTATTTGAATTTAGCAGCAATGGTGCTTACCTCCAGGTAAGAAGACTGTATCAAAGCCGGAACACTGGAATGTGGATAAGGTTCAATTTACGAACAAGGTCTTCCACTAGACAATTAGAATTACAATGGAGTTTTTTGGTGTGGCTTCATAGCGCTGACCATTCTAAAGGAAGGAATAGAGCAAATGCCTGATGATGCATATTTTATGCACTAGGTAATCTCGAGTCAGAGTGACAGTGGTGTCACCAGTTATTCTGGTAATGGCCTACTCTGAATTTGTTCAGACTCACAAAAAACATTTTTGCTCTCAGCTTACACAACAATACTATAGACAAGGAGGAACTGTAATGAGCATTTAGCCCATCGCTTTCTGTGAGACCTCCCATGATCTGTTCTTAAAAATCTCTAAGGAGAAGGGGTCCACACCTCTAAATTCCTGTCTCAGTGAGAATAATCAGGATCATGCATTTCTGTAGCTGGAAGAGAAAATATTTGTCATGAAAAATGATTTGGCAGAAACATTTCAGAGCTATAACCTCGTCCTGAAATGTTGAGAAATTCATTGTTGGATACAGCTCAGTCAGACTTTATGGAAGACAGGACTTGGAAAAACTCATGAAAAAAAGAAAGCTGCTGAAGCAACTTTACCTGAAAAAGAACACAGTCCTTAAGGAGAAAACGTTCACAATACTGTGTTACAAGTTCTTTTTTAATAATTTTTTTTTTATCCGTTGGAAAGAGCTCACCTTACCAACAGATCAGCAACTCATCAGTGCAATATGAGACAGTTGCACTTCATGGACACTCAGTGATTCCTGGAGGGAGATAAGACATTGTAAGAGAATTTCTGTAGATTGGATGTTGGACTATACTGACTTCATGTTCATTAGAGAAAATGACTGGCAAACATATATATATGGGTTTTAGGAGAACAGTGTAGAAAGAAACAAAGAGAAGAGACCAGGAGCAGGTCTAGGGGATGGAGAGTACGCTTTAGGATCCTCTTTTAAGAAAGAAACTATGGAATAGCCGAAAAGATATCGGCAAGAAACAGAGATACAGAAAAGTCCTACAATGAGCATTGACAAAGAGTAGTCATGGGGCCCAGGCAAAACACATCTCCTCTGTGAGATTCTGTGAACCACAAGAGCAAGGAAGAAAATTTCAGATCAAGTTAAAATGTCACAGAAATGGGACCATGTAGAAAGGGGTTTAGAGGGGCAGAGAGGAGCCTGATGGAGCTCATTTTAGCTGCTTACTTCAGGTCCTCCAGGCCCACAGTAAGCCAATGGTCACATTCTCCAAAATGGCACGAAAGGAGAAAACTGGTGGATGGAGTATAAGGAGCAAACCAGGACATAAGGCAGGGAGTGGAAGAACCACTGAGAAGCTGAGATGAGCTCAACGGCCGGTTGCCAGTGGAACTTTTTTATCTTGGTAATGATGGGAGAGCTGAGTGTGACGTGCCTGAAGCACTGATTCACAGGCGTCACCACTGAAAAGGAAGAGCAATGGTCAGCAGGAAAGTTGCAGAAAATACAGCCCAATATGCCATGCCCATCAGGAAGCATGCAGCCAGATTCTTCTAGCTGAGAGCACTTGCAAAAGCATCTGAAAAAATCCCTAGCTGAGGAAAATGTCAGGGTCCTCAATTCCTATTGAAATTGTCTATGAACCTCTTTCGTGCTAGAAAAAACAAATATCTGGACGTTAAACATAGGAGACAAATTATTTCATTTGATGTATTCTGCAAGTTCCATAATGAACCTAAAACCCAACATGTCTGTCATTACCTACAAAACTAATAGTTCCATATTTTAATTTATTACGAAGACAAAGAATGATAAATTCTGGCCCCTATGGTATATTATATCATTTCCCTCTGAACAAAGTTTCACCTCCCTTCTTTGTGTCCAAAAGCAGTGATGCCCTCAGCAAGGTGTTGCCAAAGGCCCCAAAAATATTCCATTCAGCTGACACTTTTGCAAACAAACTGGGATATTTCCTTCTCAGGGATTCATTGATGTAAGCCTTCTTATATGCCCTGCGAACATGAAATTTAATTCACTTCTCCTCAATGAACAGATCAGATGACAACAAGGCAAACATGCTTAAAAAGATTTAATGTGCTGGTAAGAGAGGAAATAATCAGGAAAAGGATAGTTCCTCATGCTAATGAATGTGTCCAGACAAAAATGTAGGTATTATATTCGTTTTCCTCCATGAAAGCATTTTTAGAACATTTATTCTGAGCAGATCAACAGTATTTAGAAAAACATGCATTGTACTTGTTCCTTTTTCTCCCAGGCTTTCACTTAACAATGGGCGACATGGAGGTTTTCCTGAGTTTAACATTTGCTTTCCAGATTTGTGAGATTCAGATAGCTTGGAGCCGTGATGTAATCTTAATGATTTCCCCCTATTCTCCATTAGGCCATTGCAGTGCTGTAGGAGTATTGTGCTGTATTGATAACCCCCTTGAGAGGACTTCAGTAAAAGCCCAGTGGGTGTGGTGGTATAAAACATGGAGAGACCCAATACTCCTCAGCACGACGCCACCAAGGATGAAATGCTTCTGACCTGCACTAAGAGGAGCTTGGCAGGTGTCCTGGCATGGGAACCAGAACTGCATGGGCATGCTGAGGAAATGCAGCAGGAATTGATCACCTCTTAGCTGCTGAAGACCACTGTGAATACATGAAGCACATGATCTCTTTTAAGAAAAAACAAAAAGCCAGGCCCTCCCTTTATCAGACAGGTGAATAATTCTGTGTTCAGTACAGAATTACCCCCCAAAACCAGTACAAAAAATGTACATGGAAAAAGTTCTAGGCTTCATGCCAATTTACCAGCTTCATTCAAGTGTCAGTGAAACCTGGATACAACAGAGCAGAATGATTTAGTTACCCTCCTTTGGGGTATGTGCCTCCTATCAATGGGTTGTCCAAGTCTGAGCTATGTCTTCTTCAAGTTCTTGGTTTCTCCTCGGTTCCACCTTTATTTGATTTGAGTCAGTTTTAGACTAATTTTCATTAATAAGGCATGTTGACAGGCACTGCTCAACACTCCATACAGAGGGAGCATGCCATTAGATCTCAGCTTACCTTTACTCTTTACCTAGTGGAATTAATATCCCCTAACCATTCTAGTCTTGATGCAAGCTGTCTAGTCGTTTGTGCTCTCTCTGTAATAAACAGATTAAAACAGAAATCGCTAGGGAAGGAGTGGTCTCATTTGTGAACAGCAGCTTGGGGTCGGTGGGATTCTTGTCCGTTGCTCATAGAGGGAGACTGGGTGACTGTGCTGGGCTCATCCTCGGGCAGTTTCTATGCCTGCAGTTAGATGAAATACATTTCCACCTTGAATATCATTTAGATCCGCCCTCTTGGATCTCAGCTGGGGCATGAAACTGCTTATTAAATACTCATTAAAATACCCAGTCTTCTTTGCTGATGAAACAAAACAGAAAAGGTCATCTGATATTTGCTTTAAATAGGCCAAGGGTCACAAGAGATAGGATAAAATATAATCATCAACTTAGAGCAGCATTCTCATGCCCAGCCTACTATTTCCAAGTGCATTGCAAAAGTCTAGCATTTTCATAATCAGGTCACAGATGACTTAAATCAGTTACAAAGGTTAATGCGTATGACAGCTTTTATTGGTAGTGGGTCTTAATTCATAGAGTATTTTCTTTGCTGTTGCAGTAATAAAACATTATTGTAAAGTAAACGCTATTACTATGCGATCTATTATTGTTAGATCTCTTACCAACTATCACCTTGACTTGCGAATGAAGAGTCTTTGGTTAACAAAATACGGCAGCTATTCCTGACTCTTCATCCCTTTTCTTGCAATAAAACCTTGCCATAATTTAACAGCATTTTGCAAAGTAGCCCTGCCATATAATTGTCATAATTATTATTGTGTTTTAGTAGGGACCTCCTCCTTGGTGTCAGCCTCTCAGAGACGCATCCATCCACCCTTTGACTCATGCTGAGGTAGGTGGTGAAGAAATTTGTCTTTGGGGCAATTCTCTGAGGATTGTTAGCTACTGGGGCAAGGCAAAAGCAGGAGGAACATAACATAGCTGGAAATATTTTACAGAAGCACCATTAACTTCTGATTTGTACCTTGTTTGTTGCATTATAGAGGAGAATGTTTTGCCTGGTCAGTATTTGGACATCGATCTCCATAATCCACAGGGACCCCAAAGGAGGCAGTAGCTGGTCTGATTACCTGCTTCCTGTGACAGGCAAAATGTACTTCTTTAATGTTTCAACTACAGCCTGAGGCTATTTACTTGCATGATAGCATGATAAGGAGATCATAAGGCTCATAACTTTATCTCCACAGAACTTAATTTTTTGCTTTACAGCTGACGGAGCAATGGCTCCAAATTATCACACACGGGTGCGACTACAGACAGTACATATCTGTAGCGGCTCCGTTGCCTTCTGCTGTACCATCAGGACGCTGCCGCAGCCTGCTGGAGTCAAGTCTCAGTACTGTTATCAGCACAGCCTGAGTGCCAAATTGGGTTTTGTGGTCATGGCAGAGAAGGTTTTAGACAAGGGGGCATGGGGAGGGGTCAGTAAGGGGGAAGCTGCAGAAAAACATAGGCAAACAGGAAGGGGTAGGTTGAACTATTGTAGAAGTTTCTAGAATTAGAATAGAATTTGGGGAAAGAAGAAGATGCTTTCCTGCTTTCCCAGGCTTTCTCGAGCTCTACAGTCACCTCCTCCATCTCCCATCAATGGACATCTATGCCTCCTTCCATCATTGCACGCAACATCCCCATGTGTTAGCCACCAAACCTGCCTTCTCCCTAGGGTAGTGAACCTCTCTCTGCTGCTCTAATTACCCCAATGCATTCTCCTCTGTAAGGATAGTATACAATAGGTGAAGAGAGGAAAGCTGAAGGAGCAGAAAGGACAGAGAATGCAGAGGAATGGTGATCAGGGACTTCTGCTTCTGTTGTGAGAGAGGACTAAGTTTTCGCTTCCCCCTCCAGGAGCAGTTATCCCTTACCCACCCTACACATGGTATTCCTTTGCAGCAGAAGCGCGAGGGGTATTTGAAATATTTCAGCACAACAGGTACCAAATGGGGATACTAGAAAACACTGCAAAACACTGAAGGAAGGACTTCCAGTTACACAGGTTTTGGACTCTCTAGGTGTTAGCAAAAGCTCTCACATTTCAAAGACACGTTTCTGTTTCTTCTACAAGACTACAGCAGCCCATAATCTTTAAAGTAATCCATATGAACAGACCTGAAGCTCTTACAGTGTTTCTCTACCAATTCATTTAAAGGCTCAGCACATGGTGTGACAGTTTGCTGTCAAAGTTAAAGAAATTGGTCATTGAAGAAGAACCTCTAGAAACAAAACATACAAAGTGCCAAGCAAAAACTACATCAATCTGAATTTATTTTAACCTATATACACAGTAAAATGGTTTTTACATTTAAAAAAGCCACTATGTTCTTTAGCACAGTGTTGGCTCATACATTGAGGCATTGTTCTTTTTGCCATAAAGATTTTCATATCTTCCTTTTCTGGGCTATATTCTGTTACTTGAGAGTCCTTTGTTCACATATACTAAAAAAATATATATAACTACAGAAGAGGATTAAGAAGGCAGACCTGGCCTGTTAACAGGCAGAGGAAGCAGGCTGCCACTCTTTGCTCTTTTTTTGCTTCGGTGCCATGGTGCTCTGTTCACCGGATGAGGTTGTAAGAGTGGTCCTTCTTGCAGGACATCCAAAAGGACATCTCCATCTGGATGCATTGTAATGCTTTGAAAGCAAGAAAGGCAAATAATACCATTAGAGTAAATGTTCCTACGTTCATTTCCTTTCCTGAGACAAACACAACTTTTTGTCTTTCTTTATAAAAAAGAACATGGCAGATCTCTTCCAGAAACAATTCTACATCTCGTTGTAAATAAGTTTTTTTTTTAATTCCTAGTGACATTCTTTCTTGCCAGAATGGAGACAGTCTACACTCCTCCCTCTCCAAATGCTCCCTCAGGAACGCTTTGTACTTTCCCTTAACTGTTCACTACATTGACTGGAGCCCAGCTGCAAAAAATGGCTCAACTTTGCATCTGGATTTCCAATCAGTGACAAATTCATATCTGTTTTCCCAGACAGAGAACAACTAGATGAAACCTGTAAAACCCATTACCAAAACCTTTGGAAACATCAGTTCACCTAAAGAAAATTCTGTTCTCAGTATTCCTCAGCCTACGCTTTCAGGATTAAACTGGGATTTTATAAACATTTAGGGAGAAATCACTCCCAAGTTCACCTGCTGTCTCTTTCCCTCTCCCCTCAAACTCACTAGTCTTATGTTCTATTTTTTTTTAATTTTGCTTTGTTTACGTCTTAATTCCACTTGATCCACAAAATTAAACTGACTTTGGAAAAGACTTCAGACATCAGGTGACCCAGTAGGGACAACTGTTGGCCTCCATTCATCACAAACCAATAAAACTCACAGAGCTGCTGCTTTGCATCAGCTGCCTCACTGGAAATGGCAAAGTGCTTTTTGTATCGTTACGCTTGTTAACAGGATCAGCATTGAAATGCATAGTTTGACTAACACAACCCTGTAATGTGGTCAAAAAATAATAGTTTTCTTGACCTGCATCTTCATATTAAGCTGAGCTGTTCTTAAAAAGACATTTGAAGAAATATTTCACCTAATTTTTGTGCATTCTTCTCTAAGTAGGTACTTGCCTGATACATTTTGAATTTTTTTACTTAGGACCTGCTGTACTCCAGTCAACCAAGCGTTCTAGTGGCTTTGACATCCCTGTAAGGCTCAGAACAAAGACAAAAGTTAAATTCTGGAGAAACAAGCTGCCTTTCTTGTTTTTCAACGCAGCATTTGCAAAGAATGTGCATTCCCTTTCTATTCACAGGTCAAGTCCTGTTAAATAACCTGAAAGAAAAGCCATGTTCAAGTGACACTCTTCTGAGCACATTGTAGAGAAGAAACTTATTCCTCTCTAAAAATACCCCAAATAGAAGAAGGTGGCATCTGCACGTTGCCATGTTACAGTTCTGTCTATTAAACCACCTCTGGGGGGCTACTGTTAAGGTTTCAAAATCCTAAGTAATTTCAAAAGCCCTGTCAATGAACCAGCTGCAATACAAAATGGTTCACCAAACATTACGAGGACAGGACTTTCTTCTTTGACTTTTTACTCTGTGGCCTGGGATGCGAGTGTCTATCTTTGCATCAGTATTCTCCATCTTGCAAGCCTACAACGGCAAATTGTGTCTAGATAAAAGGGACTTGGACACACAGTCACATCTTCTGGAGCACCATCCATTTTGTCACAAGAGGCAATAAGCACTTTTCTCAACTTCTGCCCAAACAGGACTTTTTCCCAGGGCTTGCAATAGCAGTTTTCTTAAATTCCTAAATTTCTCAAGCCAAAAAGCAGTTAGTTTCTGATCTGACTTGTACATATTATGTATCACTCCTCCTGCAATTTCAACATCCGGCCCATACATTCTGCTCTAACTGAAGTGGTGGTATTAGCCAATAAAATACTCCATAAAAACCTACCTTCTATTCATAGCACTGCAACCAGCTTTCTGGGAATGTCACTTAAACTAACATGCCCTATAGCACTTCCTACCTATAAAAGAGTGACCATGATGAAAATCTGATATGGCTCTAAAGATCAGAAGAACTACATAAAACAGCAAGGTATTATTGCAAAGTGATATAGATAACATGAAGAAAAATATCCAGAATTCCAGCTATGTAGTGTGGCTTGAATTTTTCTTTCAGCCAGAGAGTTGTGAAAAATGGGGACAATTTTAGTGGGATTGATTGTGATAAGGTTCACAAAGGCAGGATAAAGAGTGAGCTACATTTTTTTGTACTGATAATTTACCATAAACTCAAAAATATGCATCAATTAATGCCAGCATATCATGAAACATCTCCATCTATAGTGTTCTGCTAAATATGGCCTAAAATGGGTATAATACTAATTTACTTAGTACAGAGGTGTCAAATCTCAAACCACCCAATTAGATCTGGCTTGACAGGCTGGTGAATCTGCACGAGCTCTTCTTGCTCTTTCCCAAAGATTCCACAGTGATAGGAGGGGACTGTTCCATAGTGCCAGACAAACTGGTCTGGCAGAACCAGCCAGCCTTGGCCACCACCAGCCTCCCACCACCAGAACCCACGGTCCCTCCCATCTCAGGGTGACATCTGGGAATGGGCTGAATTCATGGCTCAGAAAATGACAGCCTTCTCCTGGCTCTTTTCCTAGGGGCTTCTCAGAGGTGGGCAAAAAAGCCACCAGAAACCAGAAACATTCACGTTTCAAGAGTTGTATTTCCATAAATTTGAGACTTCAGGACATTGCAATGGCAGGAGGACATGAGGTGAATGACCATGCTGTGCTTGTGCATCCTGCTGTATGAAGGTTAGGTACTAGGGACTTAGTCTATCATCTATTTTATTATTGTGGTTTGTGTTGCATTTTTCATTACTTAAAAGGCAGCTCATGTATTAGAAGCAATAAGACATAATTTCAGCACTTAGTCCAGAAACAGTACAAATTATACCACTAACGTATGCAAACCAATAGCAGAAAATTTGCCAGCCACTGGATGTGGAGAGGAGACAAAGGATTCTAAGCACAAAAAATAGGGTGGATGTAACCACTTAAAGCACGTCCTAACCATTCAAGCAGTTTAAAAAAAAAAAGAAAAAGATATTTGTATTAACATTTCTAGTTTAAATGGTATTTGTTCGTCTCAATATATATTTTCCAATGATGTGGGAGAAATATGCAGAAAATGAACAGTTGCAGGCTTTGTGGTTTTAAGGAATCATTAGAGGCTGTAATGCTCAGTGCGATGACATCTCCCCATGTAGGCAGCGGTGGGATATATAGCTAGAGTCAGCTTTTGTACCCATCCAGTCCCTTCTCAGCATTTCTATTGGTTCACAAAGCATCTTTCATGCCACTATTGAAGACTGCATTCTGTCGGTTGGTGACATTGTGGCTGGACTTCTCCATACACAATCCAGCACTGTCATCACCCCATTTTGCTATCTATCTCACATGGTCAGAGGCCTGGGCTATTGCAGCACATCTAGGAAAATCAGTAAAAAGCTGAACAAAAGAAAGAAGTGTTCAATAACTCATTACTAGGCTGAACAGCTGCTTGAGTTTCTGAAGAAATGAAATTTCTGAAAGGGTTGAATTTTCACACACATTCATTTATCTAAGTCATACTAAAAGGGCTTGTCCCTGTCCTGTGGGGCAGAAGCAGAGAATGAAAAAAAAAGTGCTCTGAGGGGTTATTATGCCTTTTCTGAGAGGGTAGCATTCAGAATTCTTGACTTTGGCGCCTCTTGAAATGCTGAGATCCTCAGATGCACATTCTTCCTTCATAGATTACATTCCCCTTGGAGTGATCAGCACACAGCAGCTGTCTTCTTTCCATCAGCAAATACTGTACCAGACTTGCTGGATGGAGACTTTTGCTCTCTGATGCAGTGCTGTGAAAGGATAAACCATGCTGACGTGGATACTCCCATTCAGGGCAGTAAAGGGCAAGGAGCAAGGATTACAGCTTTGTTCACACTACTGTAAAAGTAGTTGGTTTTGATCCCTTGTGGTCTCGTGAGTAAAAATTATGTCTGCTTCTCCCTTGCCTACTTATCCTATAATCCACCAAGCAGATGTGCTAAGCAACTCAGAGAAAATTGCTTTGCAAAATACAAAATTTGGGTCATGCAACTGTTGGCATTGATGAATGTAGCGTTTGTACAGTCTCCAACACTTTAATGTCAATGGTATTTAGTTTTTCCAGAACATTAATTTGTCACATTAGGTGCCATAATGCACACTTTTGGAACAAGGACATACACACAGACAATTTCCCCCTGTCTTACCATACCCATTTTGCATGATCCCTGTAAATGCTCGACAAAACCACGTGCCTATTATTCAGAGCACCTCAGGGAAGGTTACCCCAAAGGGAAACAGCTGCATCTTTTGTGGAAATGTGGAAATTCTGCAGGGAGAGTAGGTGTCAGGAGCACTTTCTCAGCCAAAACATTTCTCAAAGTTCCTGCTGAGGCAGGGAGGCTCTGCACCGCTTCCAGCACAGCCGGTACCACACCACGCTGTGCTGACTCAGGGCTGAGGCTCATCTCCAGCAGCCTCTCAACCTGGCTGATGCAATCACACTGTACTTTCAAATCATTTCAACCACTTGCCTTTCACCTTGGAGGTGCATGCAACATAGAGTGTGCACTGCAGGAGCCTTGAGCCAAGTTCAGATTGTGAAATGCTGGCTATTGGGCAATGATAAATCCACTTTAAGTCTCATTATCTCACTGCTTTAAGAAGTGAAATATTGTCTGCAGCCATATCTGAATCACACTTCCAAAACAAGGCTTTTTCAGCAGCCTGTTTTGAATAGAGCTAACTTCTGCCCCTGGAAAATTGCCTCCCCAAGTATCTCGTCTGCTGACCTGTAAGTGTGTTTATATTCCCATCTCATGGTCCTAGCAATATACGTTTATACCAAGAAAATTTTAAAGAGGCTTTGAAAGCAGTTCCTTTATCATAATATCATCATAAATATGGCTACAATCCAACACTGAAGTCTTTAGTTACCATGTTGTCAGAAGACCATGCAATTATTCCAGAAAAACCAATAGAGTCACTAGAAAAAATAAAGTGACATACAGACGTATCAGTGTGATCAAAATGTCCTGAGAAGTGACATTCCCTCTTTGTTTTGGGCCCACTGATCTGTTCTCTTTACCTCTTCTATATCTCCCATCTTGTTTTTTTTCCTTATGTGGAAGATGAGTCAGAGAATACAGACAGGTCTTGATTTTTTTTTAAAGAACACTTTAAAGCATGGAAAACTACCATGTTTCAGCAAGGAAGGTGAAAGCAAATTTAACATAACACCTTCCGCGCAAAGAGCTGAAGTGGCAGATGTGAAGTATCATGCTGCTTTCTGCTTCAAGGTCCTGTCCCCTCTCTTCCACTGCCATATACTCAGTACTCATGGTACCCGCTGGACTCCTGGTAGCTGTATCTAACCGTTTTGTGGGGCAGACCCTTTTGGTCCTTTTCTGCTGAGTGCTTCCACCTGTGCTTGACTCTGGACAACCTGCTCTAATATCACTCCTCTGACAAGATCCTGCTTCTAGATGTCATTTCAATGTGTCATATACTTTCCCCCTTTAAATTATGGTTTATTCACCATTCACAATGTTACCCTTTCAGCTTCACCAAAGCAGAACTAGGTGTAAGTGGTGGGATTTGCCCTAGACATTCATTTTGAAGAGCACAAAGATGGAGGACATAGACTGTGTCTGCAAAAATAAAGTCTGCTCCTTAAACCAATGAACAGTTTAATCCAAGCTAGAGATTGCAATCTCAATTCTTCTCCACTGAGATCATTGAAATCAATGAAACCTTTATGAAAGAGGCTGCCAGAATTATAGTCACCACAGTGCCACAGTATGGGGTACTAAGCAAACGCATGTTGTGAAGAGTTAGTCCAGAAAAGGCTACAGAAAACCATATTATTGTTGCAAACTTACTATTATTTCACTTGCATGTAGCTTTAATTCCACAAGTACAGTAGCTGCAATGCCTATAAAGAAGATTCACTAGATCTGCAGGTCAGCTAGCTGTTCAGATGCTGTACTTTGAGTACACCCTAAAGCTGTTACGCTTAATCCCCGCCTCCCCAAAAAGGAGAGGAAAGGTGGGACAAAGGATCTGCCACAGGAGAACAGCAGGAAGCTTACAAGTGGGTAGGAAAAAAAGAAGAGAGGAAACCCTAGTCAGAGTGAGAGTGCTAGCGTGGCACCATCAGGCATCAGTTCCTTATTCTGGTGAGGGATTTGGCCTTTGGCCCATGTTAATGGGGCTTTTGTGAGTGCCAGAGTTCAATTAGTTGGTCTAAAAATACCTTTTTAGAAAGGAAATTTTTGGCATCACATTCTGATACCAAATGCCCCTGCAGCAGGGACAGCGTCACCAAATCATTCTACGTTCTATGTAAAATGAAACTGCAAATGAGTATGCATTCTTCCTTTAGATAAATCAGTTGACTACCTCAGCAACATGTATTATTACCAAAGAAGTGATTATAGAAGAAATAAATATACTTTGCTAGTAGATTTCTTTCTCATCCATAGCGAGCATGCTCCAAACACATACACATGCACATGCACATTCCCTGTTTTCCTCTTTCAAAAAAGCCAACTTTCTTGAGAAAAAATTTACCTTATCCAAAAGAACATGCATGCTAATGGCATGAGATGTTTATCGACCTTCCTACTGAAAGATACCCAGTTGTCTGAACTGTCAGTTTGTATGTCAGTTCTGCCATTCTTTCCAAGTACATGCATAATTTCTCCGTACATGTACAAGCTACTCATCAACAAGGCTGCTTTGGAAGCAAGCTATTTCAGATAGTATGCCAGTGCCTCAGAGCTATGTCTCCAGCTCATTTGGATATGAATGAAAGGACTAACAAAGAAAATGTTTGGTTTAAAATTAAACTACTAAAACAAAAGATAAAAGATCAAAAAATCCCAAACATTTCTATTAGTGGAGGTAAAAATCTACCATTTTGTCACCTAAAATTAACATTTGAGTTGCCATCAGCAGAAATCTATCCAATTTGATTCAGGAGAAAAAAAGAATTTTTTTTAATTTAAAAATATTAAACCTTAATTTTCTCTAATTGCATCGTTGCAAATTTTCATTTGGAGATGATGTTTTGACATAAGATTGAGACACCTGAATGTGGGTATCTATCTGTGCTTTAAGCATCTAAATCCCTTCATGTTCAGCAGGTATCTAGCCAGCAGAGTTGGTAGAGTAAGTACTGCTGCTGCTTAGCTGACCAGTGAATAAGTGTCTACCTTAGGGTGAGCTGGACCACCAAGCTCCACTGACTGGGTGGACCTGAGGCTCATTTCAGCTGCCTAAACACAGGCACCCAGTAACACCATGGGTGTCTTGAGTGTCCTCCTGATCTCCAGCTGCCTCCAAAAGGTTGCCGAACTTCAGTAGGTCCCAGATGGTAACTGACAGCCCCGTGGATATGACCGTTTCTCCTAAATCACACCAGGCACTTGTGTAGGAGCACTAGATTGAGAGAGGTCCCTAAAGTGCATGTGGACTTTGAAGGAAGACACCCAAACTGGGTGCCCCAGGTGGGAGCTGAATCTTGCCTTTTGCTTCTTTTTGTTTAAAAGATTAAAAACAACCAAAAGTCTGATGGATTCAGCAAAAAAAAACATCTTTTCCTCAAAACAACTTTTCGGTCATTCGGTTTGACCAAAAAGAGAAAGGAAACCAGTGCTTCCCTTCCATCTCTATCACCATATCCCGTTTAGCTGGGTCCTGTCAGGGAAGCTTAAAGCAACAGTCAAACTTTAAACGGTCGTGAATGTTTCTTGGCCATGGTGCTAATCCACAGTATTTCTACCTCACATGAACTTGTTTCAGTTAAATGGCCTATTTTCACAACTATTTGTCTTTCCTCATTCATGTCCTTTGCCTTTGCTTCCAGCATGCACCAGTTTTCATCCTTCCTGCTTCCTCACTCTTAGTACTCTCCTTTCTTAAGGACCATTGTATTGATGAAACTCATACAAACATTTGTATGCTTTCCTCGGTAACATACTTCATATACTGATAACCTGCTGAGAAGCACAAGGTACTTGTGCCTGAAAATCATATTTACCATAAGTTTCCCTAGAGAGATTGAAGAAAAAAGGCCCAGAAAGTCTCTGCTTTCTGTGTAAGAAGAACCCATCTTGCAGGAGACAGACACAATGTACACATGGGACACGTACTCATTCCATACTTCAAACATCTTGTTTTCATTAGTAGAGCATCTTTAAAAGACCTCAGTTGATGGGTTTGTGTGTGAATAAGAGGAAAAGCATTTGCCCTGAAATTTCCCAATATTTTTATTCAGCCCTGCAAAAATTAAGTTAGCAAAAAATAAAATAATCTCATCAATTTCCCAGGCAAAATCTCCTTCAAGAGTATCTAAATGCTCCAACAGTACAAAGCAGTATAAAGTCACAATCCAGCCATGTTCCTTAAAATTTGCCATAAATTCTAAATGCATTTTCAATACATTTGAATGATCCATTGTTGCTTCCTGTAAATTCCTGAGCTTTTCCTCAAAACCATCACAAAGTATGTATTTAACTTTTTAAGCTACTGCCTATGCTATCATCCATACCCCCGCAGTAATAAGGCACTGTTTTCGTTTTCTAGCTTTATATACCGTATTATAGCAAGACATGCTTTTAAAACACCCCAAAAGAGCATGCATCTCAGTTTACCATGAAAATCACTTAAAACTGTAATTGATTTTAATAGGCACCAAACAGTTTTCAGCCTGTTTTGGAGTCCTGATCAGTCATCCTTACTTTCATGACTGGAGAGTTAACACATGGTTACAGATGGCTAGCTACACAGAAACATGCTCCTTGTCAAGGCAGAGTTGCTCCTTACCTAGGAGTTAACCAAAAGATTAAATTGAAGTATATGACTGAATAGTCCAGGTGCTAAACTGGAAGTCAACAGCAGCTTGGAAAGATATTTCAATTTTTTGGCTGGAGAACAAATCATAATAAAAATTAAAGACTTTCGATAGTTTTTCTTTTTTGTTTTGGTTACGTTTCTTTAAGAAAAAGTAGTTCTGTCAAATGGATACATAGATAATTCAAAACATGGCTCCGAGAAGAAAGCATAGCTTTGATGGAGGGAGAGGGCAATGCTGGCCTCCCCAGCACTCAGGACACAGGCGGCAGAGTGGGTGTCCAAGAGCCCTGTAGCCAGGGGCTCATGTCCTTGGAGAAAGGAGTGAGCACACAGGACGCGATCCAGCATAGCTGTCTGGGGCTGGCGCCATGGGTGCCACTGGGCCTCCAGCCACGTCCCGCAAGCCCCCAGGGTTCTCCACCTCCCACCCTGTGCCTGCCAGCCCGTGGCAATGCCTGCGGTGAGCCAGGGCACTCGGGCAGCGCCAGGCCCACGCTCTGTCTGTCAGCCGCAGCCCGGGGACACTCTGGACACCCTCTGGCACAACATGGCCACTGCCACCAGCACAGCCAGGCACAGGCATAGTGTGAGCTCCGTTAAGGACAGACACTGAGGCCTGTAATCTTTTTGGAAAATACCTAAAATAAAAAGAGTATTTACTGGGGCTGCTGGAGGGAGAGGGAGGTTTCTAATGCCCCAGTGGCTATCACTTGAACTTGTGCAGCTCTTGCTCCAGGACCTGGAGGCCATCCAGCAGCGGGCAGGGAGCTCCAGGTCATCCTGATGCTGCTGCTGCGTGTTTCCAGGCCGGCCCCACCATCAAGAGAAAACAGGAGCCTGAAAGTGCCTGGGCAGGATTTTTGGGTGGTCTGTCTCCACGCAGTCCCGCTGTGCTGGCATCGGCCCAGGCCCGGCTGCTTTCCCACGGGCTCCTCAAGGCCAAGATCCAGCAGCTGTGTCCAGCGGCTGCACCCAGGCCTGCTGACCGCTGCTTCGGGTGCAGCCATCTCCGTCCGCGGGGCTGGCGATTCCTCCTGTGTCCCAGCACACCCATGTCCCCAGGTGCCAGGTTGCTACCAGGAACATTTCAGTTCAGCAGTCTTATAGATTTTGTGCCTTTCCCTTCCCGGCCAAGTGATGCCTGCATGGCTTTGCAGTGAGGAGGAACGTGATGGAAATGGTGTCTCCTGGTTAGCAAGTTTCCACAGAAAACCGTATGTTTTCTGTCACGCATGGACTTAAGCACCAACATTTCTTCCACAGGACCAGCTGCTTCACAGTAGTCTCCCAAGAGTTTGGCCTATGCAGGGTCTCCATAACATCTCCTAAATGTGGCACATAGGTTAGAAAGAACCTGCTCTCCTTTTGCTTCCTGGGATGCCATGGCTGCACACACATAACTAGGCACCGATCACTTCAGTTACTGATATTTAAACTGAATTTAATTTGAACAGCAGGAGAACAAAGCTGCAAAATCTATGTAAAAGAAAAAAATGTTTGTCCACTTGTATGGCCAGGAGAGAAAGGAGCTGACCTCAAATAACCGTTTTCAAGGACAGCTTTCAGTTTGAATGAGTTCAAAAAAGTGCATCTCCAGAGAGACAAAATGTTCCTTTCTAGGCACTCGTTGCTTTTTTTAAAATAAAGACTGAAGATCTGGTATTACAATGAATTCTGACTTAAAAAAAAAAAAATAAAAATAAAAAAGACTGGATAAGCCTGGGTGGCTTTACTTTGGTTGCAATCACAGGGAATACTTTGTAAACCTGCTTGTAGAAGGTAAGTGGAAATTTAATGCTATTTATATTGCTTGGAAGCAAACATCTGGTTGAAATTGCAGTCTCATTGAAGTTTTAGCTGCCTATGCTGCAAAATGCAATATTAATGAAAAAATCTGAGGGATTAATTTCTGAGGCTTAGACGTATTTTCGTGGAGAAGGTAAACTTCATTTCCATTCCATCAAATTTCTCATTTTCTAAGTTTCACAGGCCAACTAAAAATGAATAGTTGCTTGAATTCAAGATATCAAATGAACAGTATGCAGAGGAAGGGGTGTCATGGGAAAACAGAGTAAGCATTACAGTTTTTTCTAATAAGAAATGAGACCAGAAACGCCTGCCCCCAGATAGCCATTCTGAAAAGTCAAAAATGTAACTGCATAAGCTGAGCGAAAGGACTAGAAGTTGCTTCTAGTCTTACAGCCTCGGTTTGGTGGTACAAAACAAGCACAGGCCAGTTGTGGGGAAAGGTTACTGATATATAATAGCAGCTCTTCTTTTGTCCTTAAGCTGACATTGTTAGTTCTACTCCTGTCTTATATCAGGAGTGAGATGACAAATTCACTACATTTGGTACTGATTCAGAGAATCAGCAATAACCTGAAGGCTTCAGGTATGGAGAGCAAATTTGAGAAGTTGCCTTTGCAGCTCACAGTCAAATGGCAGTGGCTGGGAAGGCAATACAGGATCCACCGCTGCAAGTCTCATTTTTCTGTGGCACTTTTAAGATAAAACTTCTCTTTGATATGGAAGGCAGTGTGTTAAGGAGTATACTGCTTTCAGGCTGAAAGAAATCTCTCCTGCCCAACTTTTGTGGAATTTGTGAAGGAAGATGAAAGTTATTAGGCACAAGAGAAGCATTCAGTGAGGCAAAAATTGGACTTTGAAGAAACCTACTGAAAGTTTTACATGTGACACACCTACATTGTAAATGACATTTTTCCTTCACAGAAGAACACACAATTCAGTAATTCAGCCCCCTCCACCATAACGCATTAGAAGCCAGCACTGCTTGTCCATTCATCCAAAAGTGCACATTCTCAGAAACTGGGAACTGTGTAGTTCCTAGTGGGCTGCCTGAATTATAATAGTAAGCTGTTTCCTTCTGAGCCCACTTAATGGCAATTAATACTGCTTCGGGGATGGTGCTAATCATAAATGTATAGTGTTCTTCAATGGAGAAAGGAGCCTTTACCAGTATTTGTGAGAGCAATAGCTGGGATGTGCAGGTTACCTGGGGACAGCTGTGTCTCCTCTACAGACCCTGACTATGAAATGCTATCAAATTTCATTATGCCTAGAGGAGCAGTGGGCAGACTGTACTTGATAAGCTCTTGTGACATATCACTTCCACCATAATTAGCCCTAAGTACAAAACCTCCACCCCTCCTGGGTACTGTTCTCTGGAAGGAAGAGTGAGAAGTTGTTGCTTCTGAGTTTGGGTTTGTCCCTTGCCTAGCCAATGCAAATTAAGAGATTTCTTATGCTGCATTCTACCTGCTGCCCGGGATAATAACAAATTAGATCTGGGTGTACACAAATGGAGTCACCACCTTGGACTTTTCAAGACCCAGCTAGAACAAAGCTGTGGCTGAGTTGATGCTTGTACCCACGGTAGAACTGCTTCAAGAAGGAGGTTGGACTAAATGACCTCCAGAAGTGCATCCCATGTTTGTATGAAGGTGTGAAGTGTGTATAAAAGCCTCAGACATTTAGAACTTGCTCGTTTTGCATTTGAGTTGCAATTGTTTTGCAACTGAACAAAGAATGTTGTATTAAATTAAGTTGGTGCTATTCCATCAGTGCATCCAGGACTTCTGATGACACATATTGTTGCACATCTTACTTCTGTAGCTTGCCTATCCGTTCCATGGATTGCAGATGTCTTTTGATTTCAAAATAGGAAAATGGAGCGTCAACAAGTCAATATGGTCCCTCCCATGCAAGAGGGATGCAATTAGGCCTGACCTGAAAACAGAGGGCCATGGTATCACAGGAGCTGCTGACAGTGGTTAAAGCCTGGAGGAGGAACTTCCAATAACTTGCAAGCAGCACAAAGCCTTCAAAAGAGAGCAAAATAATTACTAAATACAGGCTAAGTAGCCTCCTTTATTCTACTGGATGAAAATGTTTCCAAGTCTGTAAGAGCTGTAATACCATTATGTTTTGATTATTTTCACACCTGAGGGATCGTTTCCTCCGAATTGTTAACAGTGGCAAAAGCCTGATCAAGACTGAAAGAGCGAAATGGTAAAGTCAAGATCTTTTTCATGTTGGGCACTTACAGAGCAGTTTTGGGACTCAAAGGGCCTCATTCCCTGAGGGTGTTGTGTCAGCAGCACCTGCAAGGTGGTGCTGAGCAATGGAAACTTCCAGGAAACCTGAAAGGAAAAGCTGTAAAGATAAAACTCCCTTGTTTTTCAGGATCTGTATCTGAGGACATAAAAGGAGACCATATCTGTTTCTGTGTGTGCCATGTTAATATTTTAGTGAGTGTGGGGGAAAAAAAAATTATTTTTATACTATAAGGTGGGGGGGATAAAGGTGTGGCATTTTTCACATAATTTGAATCCAAATTAGTGGGAGAAAGTGTTTAGCATAGTTTTTAAAATGCATTAGAGAGTTGTTCCCTTTCTCATAGACTCTTCCTTCAACTACTTGTATGACCCTATTATTTCAGTGTGCTGAGTGTTCCAATAAATGCCTGTGAGGTAGAGAAGTAGTATCATAATATCTTTCAGAGGAGAAAGAAAAACTCAGAGGCTACAGACAGCTGTTAAAAGACATATAAGCACATGGCTTTGAAGATCTATGCATAAGTAATTGTATTTGCTCAATGCAATACGGAAGATTAGTGTCAGTGTTTTGTAGTCTTGCTCACTAACCACACTAATAGTGTTCTTCTCTGTTATTTATCGCTCAACAAATGGATGTAATTAGGTGACCCTCAACAGTTAAAAGCACTTCTCACTTGTCTGTTAAGATAATAATAATATAGTCCTGTCAAAGTCACGTGTCATAGTCTTCTGATTTATTGTGAGATTAATATTATAGTAAATAACAATATTCCAGCAATATTTTTTTCATGGATGTGTCCCATATTTGTAGACAGAAAAGTCAAACCTCCTCACAGAAAGATTTATGAAAATGCCATTTCAATTTTCAGCCAGATACAAAGCTATCTGAGATATGACTGATCTCTAAATAAGAGAGGGAGAAGAATAAATCTGTGCTGAAAAATCTGGCATGATTATACGCTTTTTTTCTATTTTCCAGTAGATAGAGAAAATGTCTTGACAGAAATGTGTGGCTTAATAATGAAAATAATTTCATCCGTAATTTTCAACTTAATCGGTTGAAAACGTCAGCATCACTGGGCGTGGAATGTGATGTTGCTCTTGCGTACTGAGTTATTCTATTTACAGTCATTTTTCGTTTTTGTGCAACCTACTTGCAATAGGAAATGTGCTAGCAATGCATTGAGAAATCAATATCTAACATTAACTTGGCTCTTTTCCAGTGTATGATTCTGCTCTAAAAGCCAATGGGAAACCTGTGTGCAAACGTTACACTGTATTATTCCCCAAAACAAAAGCCAAGAGTGCTCCAGATTGGAACTGTGTAGAATTTAGGGCACAGACTATATATTTCTTAAATTGCACAGAATTTGAGTGACCCATCATTTAGATTCTCTTTATACCAGTTTTCATCACCTATTTCCAGCAGGCTCAAATATTTGCGTGTCTGACACTTCCCTGACTGGCCTCTGTTACTAAAACATCTTTTCATTTTCCACCTACAATATAATTTAATCATTCTTGATTGCAGATATTGTTTTACTTTTTTACAATCAAGTCTTTAAAAATAATCTCACTTAATGACTGTCTTCAGAGGAAATATTACATTTTAAACCTAATAAAGTGTAGTCCATTTAGTTAATCTATCAATTCATTAATGAGCCATTCTTTCTGAGACTCCTTTATCTATGCTTCCATATACTTGTGCGCACTACCTATTTTCTGTGACCTTTTTTTTATTTCACTCTCACTCATATTCCAAAAGTGAGTTTACTTCTTATATATTCTGCACACACCAAAGCACGAGCCACCACAACTGTGCTGTGACAAATTCTTATAAGAACAGACGTGCTTCTGAAAATTCAGTCACTGGAGGTGCCAGCTGAATCTAAATTTGACCCTGATGCCTTATTAACATCTGATACAATCCTCTGTGTTAAACCTTGCCTAGTCCCTGCATTAATCTCCATCTCAACATTACCTTCACAGACTGCCTCTGATGTTTGGGTGTAATCTCCCATCATCTTTCAGCATGAAAGACACCACAGAATCACCTGTCAGTTAGGCATGAAGAGACTTTTGGGAGGTCATCATCCAATCCCCTGCTCAAAGCAGGGTCAGCTTCATGTTCAGACCAGGTGGCCCAGGGCATTGCCCTGTCTTCCCATCAAAATCTCCAGGCTCTGAGATCCCACAGTTCTCTGGGCAATCTCTTACACTGCATGGCTGTCCTCAGGGGAAAACATTTTTCTTTATATCCAGTCAGACACTGCCCTGTTTCAGCTTATGGCCGTTGAATCTCGTGCCGCCATGTAAGTTAGCACTGAGATTACCCTTTTCTTGACAATATCCTCGTAAGTGTTGTAAGGCTGCATTTAGGTACTCCCTAGAACTTCTCTTCTCCAGGCTAAACGTGCTCCAATGGGTTGAGAAGTACACTAGCTGTGGGATCCAACTCACTTAAATGTCATCTAAAATTTGGGCATCTCAGATAGGCTTGCTATCTAGGGTAACCTCACCAATGGAGAAAGGGAGGCATGTTCTTAGGGGAATATCCTCTTACAAAATAGGTGTTCAAGGGAGGTAGGATGAACTCATCTCTGCAAAAGTCAGAGGTTTCCTGCTGACAAGACAAAGAACCTGACTACTACTGCTAAAGGCAGAGCACTATCCAAATAGCAAACAGCAGGTGCAATGAATCTTGCTGGCAGGGTCACTGACTGCTGCCTCCGGTCTTTGACTGCTGGTTTGTGTGGCACCAGCCAAGAAACAGCACCTCTTCATTCTTCATTCCCTCTCAGAAGAAGAGAGAGATGACTGATCTGAGCATTTTGCCAAGTGGCTTGATTTTCACATATGAAAAGTGCCAGATGAATGGAAAGGGCGCCGATCCAGCGTGAAGCTGTAGGAGAATGAATTAGTGGGCAGAAAACATAATTCTTCTAAGTGGCACACCCCAGTGGTAACAAACTGGAACTTTTTTCTTTTTTCCCCCCAGTTATTGTTTCTGGTTGGTAAACAGAGGAAACATCCCTAAAAAGGCCAGGCCCCATAAATGGAGAGATAGAGAGGTTTCTGCCTGGGAAATAATCCCTGTTCTGCACAGAGAGCTGGCCTACAAAAATCTTTCCTTGTTACAAAGCTACTCTGAAAACACATTTAAAACCAGAAGAGAGCTGGCACCTCCTTAATCTTATCTTTGTAATTGCACCTATTATGGTTCAGGACACACCTTCATTTAACTACAAATAAAGTTAAAAATCTTTTTGAATCAATCTGATTTTTTATTTAAGTGTTGTAAGAAAATGATTGAACACTGTAATTACCTCTGGCCATAATTGATTGTATTTGTTTACATGTTAGGTTATTAACAAAACATTATCTGCAATTGAACTCTGCCTTTAAGCACAGTTTAGATTATTGCAGCAATATACCAAATATAATGTCATAAATGTGCAGCAGGTGGCTACTTAGTAACAGTTAGTTACACTCAGCATTCATTCTAAAGAGTGCATATAGGACCAAATTAGCTGTCTTGTATGAATGATTAATTTGACTGATAGCACACTGTATGGCATGACTAATAAGCATTATGCAGTTTTATTAAGCAATAACTCACAGCTACATGGTGATGTCAATCTTCATCTTTGAAATACTATTTTAGAAAAGGAGTGAATGGTCATTGCTTCTGTCAGGGTGATGTGTTCTTTTCCAGGAACAGTGCAGTACTCCTCAGTGCCTAAATTCGCCATCTGGTACAGCCCAAAGCTGTTATGCTCTCATCCTGCCAGCTTAAAATGATAATATAATTGGGCACTCCAGATTTATAACACTGTCTGTTTGAACGTCATGCAGTAATACCATATTTGATCAAGCCACAACTGCACGTAATATTTTAGATTTCCATGTATAAAACTGTGCTCATTTTGAGGAAAACATTTGAAAAAGATGGAAAACGAGGGAGGCCATATTTCTGAGTATGCTCAGAACAGACCCATGGAAGCATTAAAATGTTTCAGCAAGCCTATCTCCCACACGTCTGTCTTCATGCTCTCAAACCAATTAAGATGCTGAAAGATTTGAAGTCAGTGATGTGGCAGACAGTTCACAGGGGTTTTTGTAAATGCATGAGAAGGGGCTTACGGGGAGGGGGGAAGGAAGCCAGGTCCTCCTGCCCTACTGCACTGCCTTCAGACTCCTGCTGCAAGATATTGGGTGATCTTGTAGTTTATACCAGTAGTAGGACTGTCACTAGAAGGATATTCATATATACCCCTTGTGCCATGCACTTCCCATCACCTGTGGTCACCTCATTCCACTCTTGCTCCTTGCTTCAGCTGATGTAAGCAGGTGCTAGTGAGAAGCTGCAAAGGCCTGTCCCTGACATAGGATTCAGCTGAACTGAAGTCCCAAATGAGAAGGTGGGTTTCCCTCCTTTTAGATAGAAGATATTCTCTTGTGCTGTCGGTTCAGCGTATGATATGATGATGTGCTGAGCCATGCCTCAAAGAGCAGCAAAAGGGCAGGTAGTGTACGTGTAGGTGGATGTACTATGTGGTAGTGGAGTGCTGGAGGTTTTTTTTAAGAAAAGTACACTTGGAAATGGAAATGCCTGTCTGCAATAAAAAAAAAAAAAGTTGTTCTACAGGGTTAAGGAAAAAAAAATCTTAAAAATACATTTTGTAACATTTGAAAAACTGAAATATCATCTTCAGAAAAGATCAGTGTCTCAGGCCCCCACAGAGTCAATTGGTGGCGTACTGTGGGTCCCACCAGGGAGCTGAGAATATATCCTCCTGATAGTGTAAAACTCATACTGCCAGGCAAGAATGATTGATTAGTTTATCAACAGACAGATGGGAACAAGAGTGGGAAGAAGAGGAAGATATGTCTCATTAGCGGCATGGATTACACAGTTTTAGTTTGAAAATCATCTAAATTTAACCTGAGGATTGTTCTGTTTCTTTAACCGTAAGCTTTTTTCATGGTAGAGCTCTTTCTGCATTCTACTTCTACACACCCTGTTTCACCAGCATATTTCCTTGTGTTAGATACAGTCTGTTGATCTTTTGGATCACACCCAATTTATTAGTTTTCTATGGTTAGCTGAATTATGGCCCTTCGATGACAGACCCTTGTATGCTAAATTGTTTGCCATGAAACACTATGGACCTGCTCTGTAATCACCAGCTTGATGAATCCGATTTTTTTATTACATGCAGCAGCTCCCCAATTTACAGCAGGTCTATGCCCCAATTCTTGGCCCCCTCAATAAGAATAAGGAAAATATAAAGATCACCAGGATAATATTTTAGAGGATTTTATAGTTTAGATATGAGTGCTTGTGACACCTAGTGGCTCTGGCAGAAAAATACAAACATTTTAGAGGAAAAGGAAGTAGGGGGTGGGTCAGGGAAAGGAAGGAGGGATTCAATATCACCTTCTGGAAGACAGTTACTATAATAACCTGAAAAAGCACACAGTTGAGCAAATTCTTTCCCTGGGGTTGTGGCACACCTGTCTGAGACAGACACCCTTTGTAACCCATCACGTAAGCAATGGAAAAGTTCAGCTATATGAAACTCTTCTGGGGTAGGGTGGGACAAGGTGATTATAGGTGTTTGGGTATGGCTGCCAGGCAATTGCCCAAATCCTCTTTGTGAAACAGGAGGTGAGCACGGGAGCTGTGGGTGATGGCATCAACCCGGCATCAGAAGAACAATTTACAGGCACACCTGGGATTGAGCAAGACTATTGATTCAAGCAATTCCATATCATGAAGAAAAAAAAAGGAAAATGTTATATCCAATTCATTGCTGCCTCTTTACAAAGTTGTCCTTTAAATAAGACACTTCAGCAAGGTCTCATCATCCAAGACTTTCCCTATACTCAAGAGAATAGTGTGGATATTTCCCAAGCCATGGACTCAGACGTTAGGTAGAGGCCACTGCTCTGTGAAGAGGCCTGTTTTAATACCCTAACAAGATCCCTTGAATTGTATGAACTTCATAAAAAGACAAGAGTGAGGGTGACAGAGCACTGGCACAGGCTGCCCAGAGAGGTTGTGGAGTCTCCTTCTATGGAGACATTCAAAACCCGACTGGACGTGTTCCTGAGTGATGTGCTCTAGGTGGCCCTGCCTTGGCGGGGGGGGGTTGGACTAGATGATCTTTCGAGGTCCCTTCCAACCCTTGTGATTCTGTGTGAAGATGGAGAGCAGATGTCCGCCTGACACATAGCAAGCCAGCTGGGGGCCATGATCAGCTGCAGGGACTAGGCAGCATAAGCTGTGCCAGCTGACTGGGAGCCTGCACCTAGAAAGGCACAACCTGCTGCAAGCTCTTCATCAGCTACCCAAGCTAGTGACCTGAGTGAACAAAATCTCAAGAACCTCCTATGTTGGAGGCTCGTGAGAGAAAAACACTTTTGATGGTAGAGATAACAACATCTAATGGCTTTTAGTGGTGTCTGAAAGAAATCAAAATGATGGAGTGCAACATAATGCAAAACTGCCTCAGAGACAGGTATTCATAATTAATTAATAAGTGTGCTTATTTCTACGTAGTTGTCCGTTAAAACCTGAAGATCTTTAACAGGGATAACATAAACCAAAAACAGTTTACTTCCTAACTAAACGATTTTGCACAGCTAGATAACAGATCTATTAAAACACAGCTTGTAAGCAGTTACAGACACACATATGCATGGCTTGTATATACTTAGTGTGACTCATGAATTGGAGTACGTGGTGTGATTCACTCCTGTGAGACTCGTTGGGTGATGGGTATGTTATGTAGCTCCTACTGTATCATGGCTTCTAGTGTTATAGTGTACCACAGTATGTCCCTGGAAAACAACGACGCATGTTTGCAGTGGTCTTGGCAATTTACTCCTCAAACTTTGCCACCTGGCATTTCCAGGTCACATCTGCCCTTCTTCACTGCCTTGGCAGGAGCAAAGCACCTCAGCTGGCTGCTTCAGGTTAGGCTAGGTGAGATGGGTCTTACCCCACAGCGTGCCACAGCTGTTCCAACTCCTGTCAGGTGCTATTGCTAGATTTGTCTGAAGGGATAAAGCTCAAATCACAGTAACCTCATGATTTAGGTGTCTAGAAGAAATATGTGAGCAAGTGATCCTATGTCATTCCCAAAGCTGCTCTCAAACTTTGCAAATGGCCACCTTGCTTGGACTGCTTAATTGCAGTTGCTTTTCTAAGGGACTATTGTTAGGTGTCCCTTTGTAGACAGTTATAAGAGAAATAAATATATTTTGTGAGAGTGCTGCTACTACAATAGCAGGAAGAAAACTGGTCTCCCCTAGTAACCAAGGTGTAAGCCGTATGCCATCAGAGATAGGAGTAAATACTTCTCATATGGAAAAGCAATACATCTGATGGTGGGAGTGAAACTATTCAGAATTTGCTGAAAAATAACCTCTGTTTCTTCATCCCAACCCTAAACAGCATAACTGCAGTTAAAAATGGAAACCAGATTGATTCATTCCACTCAGTACCACATTTTCCCACGTGAACCCTGAGGCTTGTGGGGAAGGCAAGAAATTATGACCTGTTGGGTCAGCAGAGCAGCAGAGTCACTTTGTAGGGCACAGCACCACCAGTGACCAGGGCAGCCTCAGTGTGCTGCCGTGATATATCCCAAGTCTGACTAGACTCTGCTTTATATAAAACTAGAGTAAACAGAACATGGGGAAACAGTCAGTTTGATAGTAAGACTTTATCAGCCCCTGCTCATTGTCAATAATGCAGACAGCAGAACACCAGACAGAGTTGTCTTGCATGCATAGGCAGAGCCTGTAGGAAAGGTGGAAGCAAGGCTACGGAGTGAAAAACTTAAGAGACAAAGTTGCCAAGAAAGCAATCACCCACTTGTGAAGAAGGATATGAAGAAGAAGACCTTAATCAGGATGTTGGCAACCACATCAACTTATGAGATATAGGGCAGGAACAAACATCTATCCTTTTTCACCCTTATTTGAAAAATATTGCTAAGGAATGGTGTGGAATCTCCATTACTGAAATGTTTTAAAAATAGCTCAACTTTTATTTCTCAGGGACAACAAGACACCATTGATTCAGCTTTCAGGTAGAAGGAAAGATCCTTCCTGCTCTACTTTGCATTATTTTTCTATGATACATTTCTTTGAGATTGAAGTGGGATTATAATGAAGAACAGTGCTTACAGTAACACCATCATCTCTCCCTTGTAATAGGAAGGAAGGAAGGAAGGAAGGAAGGAAGGAAGGAAGGAAGGAGGGAAAGAAGGAAGGAAGGAAGGAAAGAAAAAGAAAATGAGAAAGAGAAAGAAAATTAAGAAAAAACAAAGAAGAAAAAGAAGGAGAAAGAGAAAGAGAAAAAGAGAAAGAGAGAAAGAGAAAGAGAGAGGAAAAGAGGAAAAGGGAAAGGAGGAAAAGGGAAAGGAGAAGGGGAAGGGGAAGGAGAAAGTAGAACAAGGGGGAAGGGGAAGGTGAAAAAAATAAAGTGAGAAAGAGCAAGCTAATGCAAAGCACACAAGAAACTAGGAAACTGCTTAGTTCAGGATCATCCCAGAAGAGAGTAAAATTACATATTTGGCTCTAGTAAAATCAAACTTAATTAGCACTGTTATACCTGAGCTCCGCATTTGAGTCTATTCAAGCTTTAAACTTGTGTTTCAATACCTAGAATAGATCTGGTGTACAGAACGAGGACAATAAAGACCCATAAAGAACCATGTAGGAATTACACTTTTACTGAAGTGAGAATATTAACTACTAAAGGACTCACAAAAAAGGAAAGTTGAATGAATTCCACTAAATTCATCTTGTCACAGAAGGGAAATAAGCAAACGCCTTCTAACCTCCTAATAAAAATACGAGGAAAATCAGTAAAATATTCAAACTTTCCTGTTGAAGAGACCTTTCACTATGTGAAATGCTAGACCTAGCCTCATGGAGAGATAAAGAGAGGATAGAAAAATATGCCGTGGATGCTTACCAGTTCTTCACAATTGTTTTCTTTTGCAGAAATAGAACCTTCAAACAGTACATGTTTTTTTTTACTTTCAGGGGATATTGAATATTTTTGGGCCTGCGTCTGAGGGAGTACTGTTTGGTTGGCCAGATCAGACAGTAGTCATTAGAAGAACCAATAATTTCTAAGTTCCATCAGAACTCTCAAGATGCACAGTTTTATTTGGTAGAAAGGCAAAGCCATAAAAAAATAGAGGTTATGCTGCTCTGCTCTACAAGAAGTGTGCCTGTGAAATGCACCTATTAAATGCAAATCATGTGAGAAAACCTGCACTGGTTCTTCTTGGCTTGGGCATTAAGAGCAATTGTGTTAATACAATCCTGCTTTTATTAATGTAACCTATTATTCTCAAATTATATCTGAAGGTACATCGAATTACATCCAAGCTCATCTTTCAAAAGCAACAGGTGAAGACACAAGAGTTATCTCGTATGAAGTAATTTATAATTTTGCTGGTAATGTGAGAGCTATACAAAAAATGAATCTGACTTTCCCAGATTTGTGTTGGTTCCATTGAACTCACAGTAATAAAATAGGAACAGATTTTTCTTTTTATTCCTGAGGTAACTACATGCAACTTAATATACAAAGAAATTTGCTCTGCTTAGTAAGTAGCTGGCATTTTACTACATGAATTAATTTAAAGACTTGCATGGACAACACCTCATTGTATAAGGTAGTCAAAAATTAATTACAACCTTCTTTTCAGCAACATTAAATAACAGTACAGGCATGATTGACAATATTGTACAACATTTTTTTTTTGGTGTTTTCTTCAAAAGATGTCCCAATAAGCATTCAGCTAAAAAAAAAAAAGGATTGGATCCTAAATGCTTTTTTTCTTGTTCATATCTCATCATAACATTATTGAAGTTAATACTGAGATGTTATTGTAAGATGCAACTGAATATCCTTCTTACTAAAATCTGTTGATACTTTTCAAGGCAAATAAACCAGGTAAGGGATATGTTTTCATAGAATCAGAGAATCATAGCATGGTTAGGGTTGGAAGGGACCACAAGGATCATCTAGTTCCAACCTCCCCACCATGGGCAGGGACACCCTCCACTAGACNCATGGAGAGATAAAGAGAGGATAGAAAAATATGCCGTGGATGCTTACCAGTTCTTCACAATTGTTTTCTTTTGCAGAAATAGAAGCTTCAAACAGTACATGTTTTTTTTTACTTTCAGGGGATATTGAATATTTTTGGGCCTGCGTCTGAGGGAGTACTGTTTGGTTGGCCAGATCAGACAGTAGTCATTAGAAGAACCAATAATTTCTAAGTTCCATCAGAACTCTCAAGATGCACAGTTTTATTTGGTAGAAAGGCAAAGCCATAAAAAAATAGAGGTTATGCTGCTCTGCTCTACAAGAAGTGTGCCTGTGAAATGCACCTATTAAATGCAAATCATGTGAGAAAACCTGCACTGGTTCTTCTTGGCTTGGGCATTAAGAGCAATTGTGTTAATACAATCCTGCTTTTATTAATGTAACCTATTATTCTCAAATTATATCTGAAGGTACATCGAATTACATCCAAGCTCATCTTTCAAAAGCAACAGGTGAAGACACAAGAGTTATCTCGTATGAAGTAATTTATAATTTTGCTGGTAATGTGAGAGCTATACAAAAAATGAATCTGACTTTCCCAGATTTGTGTTGGTTCCATTGAACTCACAGTAATAAAATAGGAACAGATTTTTCTTTTTATTCCTGAGGTAACTACATGCAACTTAATATACAAAGAAATTTGCTCTGCTTAGTAAGTAGCTGGCATTTTACTACATGAATTAATTTAAAGACTTGCATGGACAACACCTCATTGTATAAGGTAGTCAAAAATTAATTACAACCTTCTTTTCAGCAACATTAAATAACAGTACAGGCATGATTGACAATATTGTACAACATTTTTTTTTTGGTGTTTTCTTCAAAAGATGTCCCAATAAGCATTCAGCTAAAAAAAAAAAGGATTGGATCCTAAATGCTTTTTTTCTTGTTCATATCTCATCATAACATTATTGAAGTTAATACTGAGATGTTATTGTAAGATGCAACTGAATATCCTTCTTACTAAAATCTGTTGATACTTTTCAAGGCAAATAAACCAAGTAAGGGATATGTTTTCATAGAATCAGAGAATCATAGCATGGTTAGGGTTGGAAGGGACCACAAGGATCATCTAGTTCCAACCTCCCCACCATGGGCAGGGACACCCTCCACTAGACCAGGTTGCCCAAAGCCCCAACAAAGCAGCAGTTAGCTCTCTAGTATAACCTATAGAGCAAAATATGAAAAAATGCCAAGCATCTCCTGAAATTTAAAGCCATGAGTACAACAGGACCAGTGAAATCTCACTAAATGGAGCAAAAATTTGGATTTTATCTTTAAGAAAATAGTTCATCACAGTGGAAGAAAGACACAACATGGCTGACGACCTGAGTTCTCAGAGCTTTATCTAAGATTTTTTAAAATATTCCAAAGTGGTTTGTACATTTTATTTTCCAAGCACAGGTAATATTTTAGATCTGTGTTTTCTTTAGCAGGCAAAAATCTCTGGAGAGACTTTTCTTCCTTTCTTCCCAGACTTATTATTTTGGACATATTCTGTCAAAGGTTATTTAACCTGAATTGTTCCCTCACTCTGTTCTACAGACCCAATAAGGGAAAATAAGTTGAGAAACTTTTATGGACTGTGTCTTCACCATTGACCACAAGGGAAGGATATAACTGAGTAACTTCCCAAAGCAATGCATGTATGAGAGATGTGAATAAATTACTGGGAAACAATCTAAATTATAAGGGCGAATCTCAGAACCCTATAAATTAAGACTGCAACAAGACAGAACCCAGAAAAAAATGAGCTACAAATTTTCAAGTTTCAGCTTGAAACTTGAGTTCCAGTTCCACCCAGATATGATCAAAGTTCTTCCAGATCTTTAGAGCTCTAGCTGACAGATTAATAAAGGAACCAGATCTTTTCATATTAAGTTGTTTACTTCATTTCATTATCATAAATTACATTCAGAAAATAATAACTCTGTCACCATTTTAAAAAAAAACAATCCAGCAGAGAATTACTTTTTGGGAAAGCACATGTCTATCTCCTTTCCTAGGTCAGGGCTATACAGACTAAATACTGGAGAAAATTCTGCATAAAACCGTTTCTTCACAAGCGTAAGAACAAAGTACATGTAAGGCCAGTTAAATCTGAGGCTAATATTGCTTAGACATATTACTACTTTAAAAGTTGGCTTTCAAGATGGTTGCCATGGATAACATTGCATGTAGTTAGAGGGAAAAGATGTGCACTTAGTTTTCTTCATTCTCTTGGTGCTGAAAAACAAAGAGTGAAAAAAAGAAAAAGAAAAAGGAAAAGAAAAACAAAGAAAAGAGAGCGACTGGACAAAATGTAGCTATATTAATTCTCATCTGTTTAAATCCCTGTCCCAGTAATCACACCAGCTGGGCACTCAGAATCTGAATCCAAGAGACGTGATAATCTTAAACATAATAGGAAACAAGAGTCTTCATGACAAAAGTGAACATCCAGAGGGATAATGTGTAGGCTCATATAAGCATGAATTGTGTTGTGCAAATACATGACAAGGGGACAGGGGACTGAGAATGCTAAGGCACTGAGGCGTCTGCGATTCCTGTTTTAACCAATTGGCTTCCTCTCTTTTGTCGCAGTTTCAGAAAAGCAGCCATCAGTTAAGCTGGTTAAACAGAGGAACCATTTTCCAGCAATTGTGCTAGAAGAATACGATTATTTCAGCAACGCTCCCAGTAAAGGTATGCAGCTTGCATTTTCATCCTGCACCTCATCAAGAGAAAAAAATAAATGTAAAAGAATAGAAACATCCCATTTTCTAAACTTTAGTTATATGCAATTAAATCTGTATGAAGAAAGGTGGTTTAGGAGAACAAGTGGAGATGAGAAAGCATGAGAAAGCATGGAGAGCAAATCCCAGTATCAATTACTGCTTTACACAGTTTGGAAAGGGAAAGCATTAATTATATTTTTCCTTAATTGCACTCTGCAATAGAATAGGAATAATTCCTAGTCTCCTGCTTCACTGGGCTACTTACAGAATTAAATTGCAAAGGCATAACAAGGCCTGGCCATAATTTCTAGAGCACGGAGTCAGTCTGAGTTGCCTTCAGCTCAACTTTCCCTGTACCCAAAGAGCCCTTGTACTCCAGGAGTTTCCAGAAACTCCCTGTCATGGACTCTCTGGCCTCACTTCAAGGTTGCTGTTGCTGTCAAGATATAGAATCACAGACTGCTTTGAGTTGGAAAAAACCTCAAAGATCATCTAGTTCCAATCCCCCTGCCATGGGCAGGGACACCCTACACTAGACCAGGTTGCCCAAAGCCCCATCCAACCTGGCCTTGAACACTGCCAGGGATGGGGCCTCCACAGTTTCTCTGGGCAACCTGTTCCAGGGCCTCACCACCCTCACAGTAAATAATTTCTTCCTAATATCTAATCTAAATCTCCCCTCTTTTAGTTTAGACCCATTACCCCTTGTCCTGTCACTACATGCCCTTGTAAACAGCCCCTCTCCGGCTTTCCTGTAGACCCCTTCAGGTACTGAAAGGTCACAATAGGGTCTCCCAGGAGACTTCTCCAGGCTGAACAACTCTCTGATTCCCCCTCTTCTTTATGATTTCCAGTTTGCTGTTCACCATACAGGACTATACCGCATGGCCCCAGAAGACACCAAAGAATGCCCCCAGGGTGTGCAGCAGCAATGCACCACCAGCCCAGCCTGAAAATTGCACTCAGTCTCAGTCCCTTGATTTTCTGTCGGACACTTGCACTGCACAGTGAGCTGAGCTGCATCCTTATCTAAGGCCTTTTCTGAAGGTAGACTCATTGATTTCACACATGAATTTCCGGGGGAACCAGATGCTATGCATGTGGGAGCAAATGTTCAGTCCTCAGACTGCGATATTTGTCTTCTGGTGTTTAATTTCAGAGTGTACATCTGGGACTAATAACAAATGTGTTAGTTATTCTGAAGTCTCAACTGTAATATTTGGTATTCAGTAGATTTTTACAGGATATTATATAAAACTCATCCTGGATTGCACTTAATCCTGAAACTTTACATTTCTTCTGAAACTATAATGGGCTTCACCTGTAAATATCTCCAGAACATAATTAAGGCCATCTGGTAGAGGGAATTGATTTTGGAAACATTTTTGCTGGAAAGGAAGCCAAACTCACTCTTGGGAGTGGGGTCTCTAATAGTGTTTCCTTTTCCTCTGAAATAATAGTATGAAGTAAAACCATTCTGGGAAGTGTCAACAAAATCTTAATTTGATGTACAAGTTCTGAAAAGCCAAAGCTAGAAGGAGAACCATGGGACAAAATGTGTTTACACAGATGCTGGATTGTCTCCAAAACCTACGAAAATAGTGCTAAATCCTCCCAGGGCTGAACAATGGGACCGAAATGAGGCATCAAAGAATAATTGATATATGTTAACTTGCCCCCACCCACTATCACACTGAGTGGGATTTTTTCGCCCTACAAGCACAAATAATCAACACAGTGCAAAGGGTTTCTGATCCATTCATTGTGTTAGCACATACTCAGGTAAGGAAGAAGTCACCAGCAAAGGTTTGATTGGCATTACTGCTTTTCTTTTTGTAAAACAATTTTAAGTAGAATACAAGGCCCTTTATAAGGCAGTTCCTCCATAGAAATGAGTTTAATGCATGATTTTTTTGTGTAAAATCTGCAGGTATCTGAGCTGGAGACTGACCCTCTGACAAATAGCTCAGGCACAGGCTGATGCTCCAGGCTGAGCTGCAACGGGGCTCCTGGGCGCGTGGGCAGAAGTCAGGGGAAACCCCATGGTCAAGGCCCCTTGGGGCCCTGAAAAATGCTTACAGGGCACTAATTTTCAGCCTCTGATTTTAATAAGAGGCACTCTGAATGGACTGCTTTATGATGAACAGAATATCTTGGACATAATATTATATAGAAGTAGAAAAGGTTGATTATTGTTTATACTCAGTAGAATCAACAATACTGGATTTTTAGGTCACAATCTCAAAAAAAAATTATTTTCTATTCAATGGTTCATTTTCTTTTTGGATATTTGATTCTTACAGTTAATAGTGCCCAAGTAGCCACTGGCACAACAAAACTATCTTCCTACGCTTGACCTCCACAACTGACGAAATAATCACTGCCTTTTTTTGGGAGAGCTGACAGCTAACAGTGGAACCATAACCTCAGAAAACTGAGAGATTTCCCATCATTGACTGTTTTTTAAAAAACTTTGATCTGAAGTGCGTATGTGAGGTAGGGAGGGGAGAGGAAGAGGAAAGGCCAGTATTAATTGCAGAGATTGCAGGCAGAGTAGGACAACAATTTTGAAATAAATCATAACCAAATCATAACAGGAAAATCTTTGATAGTCCGAGCATTGCATAGAGCCAGTATGCTCTCCCAAAGCACAGTGCCGTTTCATTAGTGTTCCTGGAAAGCTCAGGCAAGAGATTTCCCTAATGTGGTAGAATATCAAATCTAAATTGCTAAACAACTTCCTCTTCTACTCCTTTACCCCAGCTCACCCCCCCAAAAAAGCCCACAAAAAAAAAGCCAAACAAACAAAAAAAACCACGCCACCCCAGACAAAACCTCCACACCCCCCTTCTACGGAAATAGCAAAACTACACCAATTTGAGGACACCGTGAGATATAAAGATATAAGTTGGACACTGCTCATGACTTCAAATCAGAAAATCACAGAATGGTTTGGGTTGGAAGGGACCACGGGGATCATCTAGTTCCAAACCCCCTGCCAGATACCCTCCACTAGACCAGGTTGCCCAAAGCCCCATCCAACCTGGTCTTGAACACTTCCAGGGACGGGGCCTCCACGGCTTCTCTGGGCAACCTGTTCCAGGGTCTCACCACCTTCACAGTAAAGAATTTCTTTCTAATGTCCAATCTAAATATCCCCTCTTTTAGTTTAAACCCGTAATGAACAAGTGTTGGAGTGCATATGGAAGCTGCTTCTTTCTGAGCAAATTTTACTTGCAGCTTCAGTTTGCTGGACATATTTCTTTTATCTCTCCAAAATGTTTTCAAAAACATGCACTAAGAAGTCACAACAAAACTTGTCTCCTTATTTCATAATTCTGTAGCATTATAAAGCAGTCCTGGCTGAATAATGCATAATTTCTTCTTTTTCAGTTGTTCTCGGAAGTCTTATTTTCTACCATCTTATGTGATGTAATGAACCACAGAGAGTTATTCAAATCTCAGGACGACTGGTTATTTTCCGCTGATTAAAACATTGTGTATGCACACTTCATGAAGAGTAAAACTTTTGACTTGTATAATAACAAATAGAAGGAACTTGGAAATTAATTTTATTTTCAAGTCTTAAGGATTATAAATCTTGGTTTGCAGTACTATAAAACAATTGTTGTTTTAAATATATGGTCTAATCTAACACAAACAGGCTGGATATATGGTAGTTCCAGGTCACAACACACTTCCATTGAAGTTACCGGCAACATAGGCTGAAGCTAACATCAAAATAAAGCAAATAAATATGTAAGTCTAAGCAGTTCTGGAGAATTAGCTCTAAAGAATTCCAACTTCCTGTTGATCTGTGTCTTACCATTGGGCAACTTCTGTGTTTAAGAAAACCTCGTATGTGTGCCAAGAGGGTTTACGGTGTTTTTCTTCCATTTAACGTCTTGCAAATTGCCACTTCCATGTGCAGTCTTTCCATCATCAAGGCACTTTAATGGTCTTTTTCATCAGGCCACTTGTTTTCATGACATTTGTGGAAGAATAATTATCTTTGGGACCTCTAGCCTCTACTTTACATGTGGCTGAAATCAGAGAGCACACACACAAACACAGATTTAATAGGCCTTGTTTCCAAAGGAAATAGCTCTAAAAAGATACTCTTCTGCCTTTTGTTTTACAAGAAGTGATCTCATTGTAATCAAAACGGATGTTCTATAAAAGACATTGGAAGCTTTTCCATTCAAATGAAAGATAAACAATTAACACTACCCAGTATCAGAAGAGTAAACAAGCAGTGGTAAGTGATAGACCAGTGACCCAAAGAAGGCATAATGTCCCTCTTAAAGCAGGAATGTTGTTTCTTTTGGAAGAGTGGCAGGATTTTCGCGTCAGTGCCATGGATTTCTGCACCCGTTCTCCTGCTACTATTTAGTGCATTTCTGATTGTAAACTTACCACGATCCTCATCAGATCAGTTTGTTTTCTGTTTCTATTGTTTCCATGGGGAAGATTCCTTCCCCTAATAACAAAAAAATCTGTTTCTAATGTCCCGTACAAGAATATGGCATAGATCTTCAGGGTTCACATTAAAGTCAGGAAAAACACTGAATGAAGGCGATAAGAAGATTAGCCAGCTCAAAAAGGAGACATTAGGGGAACAGGAAAAATATTTACTTTTATACAGATCATGACAAAAAAAATAGCAAGAAATAGGCTCCAGCTATAAATTTTTTCAGATGACATAGGTAAAGGGGATGATTTGCACATAGTCAGGAAATTATGAAAATGATAAATAGTCCAAAACTATGGGGAAAATAATTTTCCATAACTGGTTGGATGTACATAGAAGAACAGACTTTTCTGCTATTAGGGTAAGCTCAGTGGTAGGATACAGGCACTGAGCAGCTAAAACATCAGTAGGGTTGACGTAGCAACGGATTCTGCAGCAACTGATGCTACAAACTGGAAATGTGCATGATCCCCCTGGGGTTCTGAATCTGACAGAAATTTCCCCATCACATGTAGCCAAACAGTTCCGCTTTTAGGCCATGTTTGTCTGATGTGACAGAAATTTACCTAAATCTTTTTAATTTTGTCTGATCTGACATCTCTTTGGAAGGATAGTAGAATCATAGGCTAGCAACGTAAAAGTAATACTCAAGACACTGATATTTCTGATTATTTATTATGGCACTTTAAAGCATATAAACTCCATTGCTAGGTGTTTCAAGCCAGTTTAAAAAAAATAAAACAAAATGAGGCTCTAAGTTTTAGGCAGTATTTCAGTAGATTTTGGTTAAGAATTTTTAGAATGTTACGAGATAGGAAATAAGAGTTTTGCTAGGAAAACAGTGAGTCTTCTCAAAATAAGGCTTCCTTTCAGTGAAGCATGTATGTGTTTGCTTATCATGTTCATTGGCTCCCACTATATATTTTTTTTTCAAACAAGAAATTTGTGGGTTTGAAACATGAAAAAAACTAAACCCTGAAAATGCATTCCTCTACTTAAACACCACCAAAGCTTATATCTTATTTCTATCCACCCAATTCTATTTACTTTGTAACGTGCAAGTTAGAAAACTCTGGAGCCTGAACTCTGAATGCTTTTTCTATTTCAGATCTTGCTACCTTAGCGATTAAGGATGCTGGTCAAAATTCAGCTTGCTCTTAACTGTTTGTTGCCATATGTTGCATAGTCTTGAACTGAAGGCAGTGTGTAGAAGAGCCTAAAACCAAACTGAGTTTTTATAAAACCTCACTTCAAAATTCCACTATAGTAACAACATTTCCACTTCATATACTTGACAATTTTATTTAATAGCCTCATAAGTTCAGAATAGTAACATAATAATTACATCACGGCTTTTAAAAAGGATTGCACTCAGCTACTCAGTCCACTGAAATACTAGAAAACAGGGAAAAGGAAAATATGGAGTGTAAAGGAGCTCTGTCCACTGAACTGAGTTGTTTGTAGCAAGTTCCTACTGAACATGACGTCCTCATGCTTTCTGGTAGACTCTAGTACACTTGACACCATTCATGTCACATTCCTAGAAGATAAAGAGATGGGTTTATTAATTTTCTGCAGTACAGACTGTAAGGAAAAAGATCTTTAGAGTTACTTTTCAGGCTACTGGTCAGCAGCACTCATCGATCAGAAAGCAGGACTGGACTCACCACCACCAATTGTCCATCCACTAGTTTCCGTGTTATTATGGTCTTCTTGCCATCCCATTCCTGCTCCTGAATCAATGACCCATCATCTTTTAAGCTGACAAGGGTCTGAAAGAAAAACCCAAACATCAATATTTTACCCACGACATTTGATAGACTGAGGCTTTCCAACACTTTATTCCAGAGGAAACATTCCCACCACAGCTCACTCAATAGTAATTTTGCCATTGACATCTACAAAGCCAGAATAATATCTTAAATGTTTTATTGATCCTCTTCTTACAGTAGTAGCTTGCTGCTTGTTCTCTCCGCTGCTCTGACACATTCCTGCATCAGGCAGACCTTTGACAGCATGCCCTGTTTCAATTAACGAGAGCAGAGGATGTTCTCTGTTCTTCTCTTTGTACACGGGCTTTCAGCTTTTGTGTAACGTTTATCTGATCCTGCAGTAACAGCTGAATTGCTGGAGGGAGGCGGGGTGGTACACTCGCACAAGGAAATGAGACAGACACATTTTGAGGGCTTCTTTGTGTTTGACCTCCATTTCGGATGAATATTCACCCTATTCGGTGTAGGGAGAAGCTCTTTGCCCTCTGAAACTGGAGATCAGGGACTGTGATTCACACGCGTGCCTGGTGTGCCTGCTCTCCCACCGCACACTGAACCAGGCTCTCTGGTTGTGCAAACACGAGAGGGAGCGGAAAGGTTAACCCTAGGGCTGGATCGCCTGCGACTGAACATCAATGGGAGCTCTTCCACAGGCTTCACGTGAAGCGGCATTTGGCTTTAACAATAGGGATTTACAGGTCTGTTTGTTTTATTAACACAATGCTTCTGCTACAAATTGAAAGCAACAAAATACACAAGACATTATTGGTTTCAGCATTTTCCCTCTTTGGAAGTTGCTTAATCCAGGGGGGAAAAAAAAAAGAAAGAAAAGAATTTATTTCAATGAAACTTACAGCAGCAGCTGTTCAAATACAGTACTGTTAGAGACAGAGACGCTATTTAAAAACCAGTTTTGACATCCACACTAAAACACCCAAAGAATTGTATTTTCAGTAGAAAGTCTCACATACTGACCTGAGTTTTCCTGCCATCTAATGTATTTTCCTCAAATTTCTCACCAAGCTTGAAGCTGAACTGTGAAGTTTTGAAGGTGCTTTCTGTTTTTACAGTGATTGTGTCCCCATCCTTAATAATGAAAACATCTGGTTTGGCCATGCTTCCCATTTTTCTCATGGCCATACCCACACCTGCAAGGGGAGAGGCACAGGGTGTCACAAAGTCAGTTAAACCCTAAGGCTTAGGGCCACACAAGAATTCAAATACCTAATTCCCATTTAATTAGGTACTTAAGTACACTTGAGAATCAAAGCTCAAGAGCCACAAAGAAAGAGGATGTTTTAAATTATCCACTGATGAGGAAGGAAAAAAGCTTATTTGCAAGGTTATTCTTTAGCTTCCTCAGGGAGCTACGCTTAAATCTGTTTTGCCCTCTAGAGGACTCACAGACGTCCCAAAACTCAGCACTGAATTTTTACAAACAGAAATAAACAATAAACAGGAAAACACACACAAAAGCTTAAACTAATCTAAAGTTATTCCCTTCAAGTTCTGAATTCTACAGATGATTTTTAATGGACAGATCAATCCACCTGCATATTTATTTCAACTTACTCAAACACTCTTTCATCACTCTCTACACAACTGCAAACACGCAATTTTTAATTTAAGTTCATCTTCTACATCCTGTATCCAAAGTACGGCCTTGTGAATTAGAAAGCCACATCATGTAAATGGTGCTCTCAGATAACTTACACACACCCACCCCCCCAAAAAAAAGACTGCAAGAGAAACCAGCTTTGCAAACGACTGAAAATTCGCCATTTGGAGACAGCAGCCCTCAAAACTCTTCAGCAAAAAAAGATGCACCCTGCCTCCACCCCTGCACACATGGTTTGGGTGGTTTGCTTGAGTGTCTTTGGTCTGAGTGACAAAGAGATGAATAAGAGGGTAGTCAGGCAACAAACGTTAATCCATCAAACTGGAGAGTGCGGTTCTGAACCGAGGATTGACAAGTAACCAAATGGACCAGAAAGTGCCACCGAGTCAGTGAGTGCCTGGGCCCTGCTGCTGCCGTAGTTAGAAAATGTCACGTAACAGCACAGCACTCCCCTGGGGCGTACAGGATACTTGGGTGAGGGCTGAATCCACAAAGCAAAGATTACAGTTTCCTTGGGAGGTGGAAATAACAGAGTACTTCCCAGCCACTGCTTCTCCAGGCTCAAATGGGATTCCAGGACTGAGCCTTAAGCTTGAGACTGCAGAGCAAAAGCCAGTAATCCTCAGTCCAGCCTTTCTGAATAGAATTGGAAATTATGGCCACAGTGACCCCCCCCACCCTCTCTTTTTCTGTTGTCCAGTCCAGGGTAATCAGGGAGCTGTATCATCAGCTACACTTGGGATCCAACTAGAGATGAGCCGCATATGTTTTCCATATGGCAAGAAGTGAAATTCAAATTTCTTTATCCTTGAATGTTCTTTTAAACAGACTGAGCAGAATCTGCAGAACCTCACTTAGGGCACATCAACAGGATCAAAGGCAGAGAGTTTCCTAAGTAGTCAGCGAGGGTGAGATCAGCTAAAGGACTGGCTCCGAAAGTGTGACATGGATTAAATTTAATTGCCTAAATTGTAATTGTAAAAAGCAAAAGTGACTGGTTTAAGATTGCAATCCAAAACCAAACAAATAAACAACACACGGTTGCTGCCTACACATGGGAGGTGCTCTGTAGCTGCAGCGCTTCATTTCTGCTTTGAAGTTGCAACTCGGCACATGCCTAGCCCTGGTTAGCACCGCGGCATCCTAATCCATGGCTGAACTGATCTGAGCTTTAAACTATTGAATTTCCTCCAAAATCTCCCAGAGGGCTCAGTTCAGAAGGCTCTCTCACATCATGGCTATCATACATTGACTGGCCTCTCACAAAATACAATTACAGCCACCGCTGTCTGCGGGGTGTAAATGCAGCGATGCTTCTTGTGTTTCACATGAAGAGTATGAGACCCAAATTCCTTCGTCTCCTCCCTCCAAAGACATTCAAGGTCACTTCCTTCACCTCTTGAGAAAATATCCTAGCTTTCAGCAATGAATAAATTGCAGAAAGTAATAGCTGCTGGGCTATACAGACACTGCAAGGTGCCTGTCACCTGTTGGCCAGGATGCTCCCAGGGAGGCGGCAAGTCGGAACTCGCAGAGGAGGCTCCCGGCGTTAGGGCTGTTCTTGATTCGGTAACAATGCTACAAAATGTGGGGCAACCTGGAAGCGGGGTAACAAGCCAGGACTATCCCTCTAAGATAAGGGTGTTGCCACAGGAGAATGCCAACAGCCTCTGGCAGCACAGGCAGCTGTCGGTTACCCATCGGCAGTTGATCCAGTTTGGCTCTCTCCTTAGGAGACACCCAAGGTGACTTCACAGGGAAGCAGCCCGGGCTCAGCACGCCTGTGTGCAGCTACCCCGGCCGGGCAGTGTGAGCCCGGCCCTGGCAGCACCGCGGCCTCCACCACCCACCTCCCTCCTCCCCGGTGGGGGCAGCACGGAACCGGCTCTCCTGCGCCGGACCCCCCGCCCCGGGCTGCGCCCCGGCTCCGCGCCTCGGCTCATCGCCCGGGCAGGGAGGAGCAAACCGGCCCGATGGCAGCCGGGCTGCTGGCAGCCTTCTGTAATCCGGGATGCTGCCGGCGGGAGGGGGCGGCTGGGCAGCGGGGAGGGCGCAGCGTGGGGCGGCGGGAACGTGCCGGCTGGCACCGGCACCTGCCTCCCAGCCATTACGGTGCAAAAAGGGTGGCCGACATCTTTAGGATGCGGAGCCCGCCGCTATCCTGGGAGGAAGGGTCCGCTCTCGGCCGGCGCCCCCTCCCCGGCGCCGGGAGGGCGCGGAGCCCCAG
>VWZZ01005409.1:110723-124539 GCA_013399095.1 Psophia crepitans | reverse complement strand
CGGCGAGGCCCGCCCGCGGCGGCGGCAAGAGCGGGCACGCCGCGCCGCTGCCCGCCCTCCTCCCGCACACGCGCACACACACACACACACACACACGCACACACACACACGCGCGCGCACACACACGCACACGCACACACACACGCTCCCCCGTCCGCGCCCCGGGTTGTCACACCGCACCCAGAAGCGGTGGGACACCGCCGCAGCCATCCCGCCAAGGGGTGCCACGGCCTTAACGCTTCTTCGGGCACAGGCGTCGCCGACACCTACCGCAGCGAGAGTCCGGTGCGTGCGCCCCGGCCCCCACGGGGTCCAAAACCAGTCTCCAGGATTTTGGTTCCAGGGGATTTATTTAAGTCTTGGGCACTGCATCCTAAATTACACTGGTTGTTACATATCGTGCTTTCTACGGGTAATTCAGGAACAGGCGCAGGGCATCGCGTGGCGCAGGGAGAGCGAAGGGGAGCCAGCATCCCCAGGCAGTCTGTTGGGTCCGATTGCGGGGGCCTCCCACCATCCCCCCGCGTCCTGCTGGTGTGTCACCGACTGCTGGCTTACGGCAACCCACCGCTTGCTGCGACCTGGGAGCAGACCTCGTACGTACATGCGGTGATCAGGCAGCAAAGACCGGTCAAAATCCGGAACTAAGGCAGGTACTGGCAGTGCGCAGGAAAAACCCAAGCCTAAATGCAACCTCATGCTTTCAGCACTGGAAAAATGCAGATTTGGTACCTCGCTTTCAAATCGTATTGAACTGTGACACCCTAATTCCTTCTTCTGAAAGGAAAAGACAGCAGCTGCCAGTGCTGCGCTCTGGTGCAGGAGTACCATCATAAGATGCACGCGGTTACCAGGACCCCTGAGGTTTGGGGCAGTCTTTCGTTAAATGCTGTCAGGTGAGCAGAGAGGTTTGTTGTTGTATTTTGTGAGAAAGCTGCTAAATCACAACAGAAATCTCAATTCCAGTGTATCCCCAAGATTCGCTGCCGCCATCGGGGTTACACCAATCTCTGCCTCTTTTGGCTCTGTGCCAGAAAATGGCACAAAGCTTGGGATGAAACCCAGAGCTACTTTCTCTGGACCTGGAAAAAAAATAATCTGATGATACGGCTGGAGTTTTTTGGATAGAGCAGCCATGACTATGTTCCTCTGCTTGTACTTTGGTGGAGGAGTTTGACTGAGGCGCCAAAACTGGAGAAGGCAGCGAGGTCTCTGTGCAGGTCCCAGCACTTCCCAACGTGAGAAGGTGCCGTGAATCCGAATGTTTTGGTGCAAGGAGGATGCTTCCCTTTGCGCCTTGCAGTGACGCGACTTAGTAGAGCTAAGCTGAATCAGTCTGAAGGTTCAATACTTTCTGGGAAAGTAGACATCAGATCTGTCATACCTGATGTCATCAGTTCGTTTTTCAACTGAGGTTGTTTTTTTTTTAAATCCCTCTTTTAACTATCCTTCCCGACTGAGCTGGCTTTAATGACCTTCCACTTCTCTGACTACGTGCTTGCTTTTAATATGCAAACAACAGTATAGCGTCTGCTCATAAGGCAGCAAGCCACATTGCTTTTTTTTGTCATTAAGTAGGTACATTGAAACACCAGACTTTCAACTTCCTTCCACTTTTATCCTTTTTTTTTTTTTGTCTTGTGCAAGAGACTTTGGAGTAAATTTTAAATTAGGTCGTTGTTTACTACCTAATTCGTGGTAGTGGAACCAAAATGCTGTCTGTCCTGCCGTTCTTCTCTGGTTGCTTACAGAAAGGATAAACGAAAAACAATTAGATTAGGGATCAAACAGAATCATCCTTCAGGAATCAGGCAGTCTTCAGTCTTTAAAAATGAGGACAATTTCCAGAAATAGAAATCTTGGCTTTATTCCACGTATGCTAGCACAGAATTTCGGATACACATTTCTGCAGTGCTGCCTGCAGATGGCTTACGATATGCAAACAGTATTCAGGTATACGTGCTTATAATGCAGCAGCAGATGTAAAATCCACTATTTCCATCTAGTGGTGAGACAGTCTTCCTGGATCGGAAGTACATGGAAATGGAGCTACCTACCTGCGCAGAACGCTGCTGTGTTTTTGAATCCTCCCACAAGTCATTCGGTTTGATTTATCCTCCTTACAAACTTTTCACGTCTAAGTGTCTAAGTTCATATAAGATGTAACAAGAGAGAAAATCTTCTCTCTCTTTTCTGAAATGCAGGCTGTTAAGATACAATGAAAAATCTGATTTTTTACAAAGATCTCATGATTTGCAAATTAATGCTGTGCTATAGATTACTTGCTATGATACTCTTAATGCCACAGCTCATAACTTCTTTGAAACAGGATAGTACTGAAATTTGTGGTATCTCACCTGGCAAATAAAGTTACTAGAGGGACCAGAGATTTATCCTTCTGCGCAAGGTACGGGTGGACTGGGCTACAACACATAGGTTATTTTTTTACGATGACAGTACAGTATACGTATCGGTCAAATATGGCTCCTGCATTGGGAGCCAAAATAAAATGGTCAGATATTCAGAGACACTTGGGCCACGGGGATCCATCTCTGTGAATCCCAGTTCCTGCCCGTTTTGAGGCTGACACCACAGTCAGACATGTTCCATGTGTGCAGTCTCCTCTCAAGATATACCCAAAGAGAAGCAGCAAATACGTGTATTCATATGGAAAGTGTTCGACTCCCATGCAACTCCAGCAGACAGCTGAAGTTCTCTGAAGTTTTGCTCATCTCCACGTTAGACTATACGTTGTCCAAGAGAAGGAGAATCAGGTTTACAATGAGAAGCGTAAATTTTTTCCATGGAAGTTAGCTGCACGGAAAGCACGTAGCCACAGTTAGGAGCAACCACCGCTTTGGCAGCTTGAGCCTGCCAGAGCAAATGCTTTCTCGAGGTAGTCAAAGCCCTTGCGTCTCATAGGAGGGGAGGGTGTTACAGTCCTTCATTACCAAGTGCAAAGAAAAGGACCAAGGCAAGAGAGTGCACATGGAACTTCGTTCTACTCCTTTGGGCAAGCGTGCATGGTGCAGCGATGCTTCATCGGACGTGAGAGCTGGGAAGCTGTGGCCAGCAGTGTTTGAGGTTTCTCTTCACGTAGCCATAGCGTTACCTGTCACATGCAAGTTAAGCCATACTTTGTCTTTTGGCGTCATAATACCTGCTGCTTGGGCAGGGCAGAGCACCACCACCTCCTCGTCTGCAACATATCGCTGATCAGCTTGCATGGGAGGTGTAACTTTTTCCCTAGACCTTTACTCATTAAACTGCCCAGATGTTTAACTTGGAAGGAACTCAATCTGATAGCACTATACTTCGCTTTGCAGTGTAAAAGGGAGGGTCTCGCTTTCCCTCTAGTACACAGGCACACTGAGTACACATAGTACCTCACCGAAGTAGTACGCTGCTTCTAAACAAGATTACCTCTTAAGAAAGCCTTAAAAAATTGCCAGGAAAATTGGACACCACAGCTCAAATTTTACTCTTCAGCCTATCCCTAGCTGTGAAAAAAATAAAAGCAGTCCATGAATAATAGCTACTCAGCCCCAAGGCATGGATGAGAAAAATTGCATAGGTAGCCCAGCTTTGTTTCTGTTTCCTTGTACAAGTGTGGTTTTCCCTTCCCAGCCGTGTCATCACTGGGCAGACATGATGAAACACGTGCTACAGTTGCACAGCTGGCCTAGGTAAGCTTCACTCCAGCTCTGGAGCTGTTTGCTTGGGCAATGCTAGACCAGGGATTATGAGGCAACACATGAACCTACAAGTTTTCATTTGTATGCCAATACGCACAAGATCTTCTAGCGTATCGGCATTTCATTACCTCTGAGCCAGAAGAGCTGGGCATAGCCTGTCATTTATCAATGAGCTTTGTGCAATACATCTCAGTTTTCAAGTCAAAACAAAGCCACCTTCCCCTCCAGCATGGTTTGGCTAAGGAGCATGGGTCCAAGGAGTCCTTGCTGTGGATCTGGCCACTGCGGCATCTGCTGCCGGTGGCCGGCGGTGGGGGACAGGCAGGCTCACGCACGTCCGTGCTCGGTGCCGAGCCGATCGGAGCCCCGGCCCTTGCTGATGCCACCGAGCACTGCTATAATGCAATTAACATACCGGCAACCTCAGCGTATGTCCTGCACGCTGTCAGCAACACGTTCAAAGCAGGTTTAAAGGGAAATGCTTACATCGAGGCCAAAGTTCACCACGGCAATGGTGTGACATTGTACCCTGCCTCAATGACAGCAGAGAAAGCTCCAGAGCCTGCAGTGACCAGAAAGAGCGATTCTAGGCTTCATTTTCCTCATTTCAGACAAAAATTATCTGACCTCAGTTCCGGCTCAGCTCACAGTGACCGCGGGTATACAAACTTGTGTCTAACTTCAGAAGCTTTAAAAACCTTCTTTATTTAGCAGCGGTATCTACCCTGAATAGCCAACATCCACACATTAGTATGAAAATATTTTTAATTATCTTCAGAATTTGATAATCAGCATAGTCATTACAATATTAAAAAAAAGAGATTAGGATGACTACAAATTGTCTGTAGCTGTAGCACTAGCACTGAAAAGGCCTTTAATCTGCACAAAACAAAAGCATATTAGCAGGGGATACCTGCTCACAGAGGCAGCTTTCAGAAAGATAACACTCTGGTGTGGCTTTTTAGAAACCTCAGATGTACAAAAAAATATCCCAAAGCTCTATAAATAATGTCAAACCCCTGACTTTGTTCTGTGTGGTCTCAAACAATAAGGACATAAAGGCAAGGACAAGGAATGACAGAATCACTTGGAATAAATGATGGTAAAATATATCCCTGCCAACACTAATTTAATTAGTCTTTGAAATTTAGAATCACAAATTACAGACATGCGCACTAGATTTTGGAAGGGGCGTATGAAGTTTTAATATTAGGGGGTTTTTATTGCATATTATAAGGAGAGTGTCATTTCTCGATATTAATTGACAGCTGTGAAGGTAACCTCGGGGAAGAAGCCTGATCTTGTAGTTGTGACTATTGTACTACTTTTCATTCCTGGGATTTCACCAAGGAGAGCATCACACCTGTATAAACCTGGAGGGCAGCGCCTGCCACTTGCCCTCCACACAGGAAAGGTCTTCTCAGCGTGACGTGTGTACCGAGGCCTTTCCCAGCAGCGCTGGGGTCAGAGGGACTGCAACTGCTGCTCTTCATGTTGAGCAAAGCCCTGTCGTAAGGTGGCAGGACTACGTGCAGCCCATCTCCCAGGGCAGGGCTCCCAAAGGCCTTCATCCTGGGGCGACAAGGGCTTCGGTGCGAAAGATCCTCAGAGCACTGCTGCTGCTGGCTAGCTTTTGCCACAATGCTCAAGTCTCCTCACACCTGCGTGCAGGAGGGAGAGAGGTGGTCTGTGTCGCTCAAGCACTAGCTTCCAGTTCTGACCTCCTCTCTCACGGACAGTAGAGCCTAGGGAAAAACCATCTGGAGGCTAAAGCTAGTTTTTACTGTTTTCCCATTGCCAACACAGGGAGTTTGCCAAGCGTGTTGGCTACGTGTCTCTCTTCTAAAGATCTCTAAGGAAATTCTTGCCTCTGGCATCTCAGGCAACCATGCAGGACGGGCAGGTATCCTCCAGTTTGCTCCTCTAAACTTGAAAAGCCTCGTGGTATTTGGGTTTGCATCCTTGATTCCTTCTTGAGATTTGATCTTACGTATCTAACAACTAAGCCAGAGAAAAGCTATCAGGAGGTAAGAAATTACATTGCATTTCCCCGATTTTTTCCTATGCTTCCGCCACAAGAGTTTCTGGTGGCGATTCTGGCACTTTCTTTGGTATGTGCGGCTTAGCTTGATACTGATCTAGCTATGGGAAGGAAAGAAAAAATTAATCATCTGATTTTTAAATTTGCCATTTCAAATACTTTGACATTAATTCAAAAAGTAGATTTTGAAGACATTTTAAAAACTCCATGAAAATAATTATTGTTTCTTTTATTTGTGCAAGTGATTTGAACCACTCAGATTCACCAGTAATTAAAAGGCAGCTCAGTGAACCTGAGCAAAAAATGTGCTTGAGATGACAAATTAGCTGGCTTTGCCTGCTGGCCAGCTGTTTTTACAGTAAGGCTGGTCTTTGACTCCTCGCTGAAAAAGGGTGGAGGAGTCAAAAGAAGCAGAGAAGAAGTAGTGCCTGGGTAAGGAAGGAACCTGCTGCTTTGCCTCCTGCCTGCCCTCTGAACTTCCTGCGGGAACTGTCAGTCCGAGTTGTGAAAACCTGTCCACGAAGGACTGTGTCTTTCCCAGGCTTTGCTCCTATTGACCGAGCTGCTCCCTTCACAAACAGCTCTGCTGGTCTACTTTTCTAGTCATTTAGTCTTAGAAGAAATGTTCTTTTCATATGTAAGCAAGTCAAACTCACCTCACCGAGTGAAGCACAATGCAGGCAGCTCCTCTGATACGCTACTAACTCCTGTTGGCAGCAACTGCCATAGGAGACCGACTGCTTTAAGTCAAGCAGAGTCTCTACGCTCGCCATAACTCTGCTTTCAAGTATCACTTTGAAACTTAAAACAATGAGAGATGATGAAAACAGATGAGGAACTCCTTTGCCCTCGCACCTCTGACATCTAGCCCTGAGCACAGCCTTAGTTTTGTAAAATCTTGAGAAAACCAGCTCAATGCAAAGATGACTTGCTGTTCAGGTAAAGACGATCAGAAGCGAAGTGGCACCTCTAGCCTTTCGTGCTGCCCTGTCCCAACACTCTTCAGCGCACAGTGCGAGGTTGAGCGGGAAGAAGACAAGTAGTGCTCTACCAGGAGCAAAGTTTCTCAGACGAGCTACTGCAAACTCTTGGCAGACAATAAAAAAGGCTTGGAAGAGTGACTCAGGCCTTCCGTGGGGAAAAGGTGAGACTGGATGAGATCAAATAGTACCAGGACGGAAAAAGGCTATTACGCACAGTTGGGAGAGGCACTGCCAACAGATGACCTGTCAGCCTGAAGGTGACTCCAAACCAGCCAGCGGAGAAGCAGGACCCGGCATCCAGGGAAACTGGTCCCCCGTGTAGTTGATGAGGTGGGCAGTAAGCCAGCAATTCTTAAACTGTAAGGGGTGTGCACACCTGCGCAGGGAGAGTACGCATGCAGAAGACACATTTGGGACCAAAAGTCTTTGACTAAAAACTCTAAATATCCTTGGACTGTATTTCTTTTTTTTTTTTTTTTAGCTTCCTTACACCATACAAACACCCTGGCTGTTCAGTATTCATGTATCATAGAGATGAAGAACTAGGAAAAGCCAACCAACATTAATGCATTATTCCACATCCGACGGGGCAAATACTTGTGGGAAATTTTCTGAAATTAGTAGATGACACCTTTTGCATGTTCACAAACAGCAAAAACGTATTAGATTGCAACAGTTTCAAAATAATTGAGATTTAAAGCATCTTCAAGCAGGGTTTGCACAGCAATACTGTATTTGGCCCAGTTTTTCCTACAATATGTAGCGTGAAATTGCCCAGATTGAGATCCCCACAAATAACAAAGAACGGAATTCGCACTGGCATGCATGAACTACCTCTGATAGCATGGCTCTACTTGTTTCTACCTTGCAAGAAAAGGCATCAGGATATCGAAATTCAGCCTTATTTGGGCCAGCTAGTAGTTAAAACATGCTGTGCAATGTTCACTAACCCTGCTGCTCCCAGCTGAAATCTTTAACAAAGATACCATTATCTTCTTTTACAATGCTGCAGATATTTAAAAAGGAAGTACCCTGACCAGCTGGTGTTATCTGAACAGCACATTTATCTGTTTCAGGACCATCTTCCTTACACATTGACAAGAACTTCTAAATAAATATTTGTACAACAAACAGGCGATGAACCCAATAATTGGACATCCTAATGTCCAATAATTGTTTTAGATCCTAATAATTGTTTTAGATCTCCAGGTATTAGAGATCTAGACATTTGCATGTGATCACCTGCTATCAGGCACCCTACACGGACGTGCTGTTTGTGTTTAGTTAATCCCAGTGGTTTTAAAGTCTGTTCCAGTTCTTTTTATATTTAGGCAAGCGCCCACATTTTTGGTGGGGTATAGTAATCAAGATTAGCAGACTAGAGAATAACAACATGCAAAGTCAATGCTCACCCAGCCCTGCTTTGTTCTGCGTGACTGACCTTAATACCCTCTCCATCACAGCCCCAGACTGTGCGTGTCAGGAAGATGGAGCAGCAGCAGGTCGCTCGGCTTTGTTTCAGTCAATCAGACAGCAGCAGAAATTGATACTGTATGAACGGCTAAGTTATCTAAATGCTTAGAGAAGAAATTCATTAAAGATTATCTTTAACATACTTGAAAAATAAATTTGTACCTTTATCTACATGGTACAGGGAGAGCTATTTTCTAGATATTAGCATAATAATCACCAGAGGAGTACCTCCTTGCCCATATTGCTCATTTGTATCGCTTGTGGTCTTGAGAATGCACGGTTTTGGCTTTATTTTTCTGTCCTTTTACATCTTACATATTCAAATCCTAGTCATTACTTCTTTTTCACGCACAAAACAATAGTGGAGTTTTACCACCGCAAATTGCAGCTACTAGCACGCACAGCAAAAGCAGCATCAGCTCTTCCCTCCTCCACCGAGCGGTCAGTCATCTCTCAAGGGCTACGTTACAGGCCTTTGGCCTGACCTAAGCAAAAAGGTTGGGCACCTCTGGGTTAAAATGAAAGCACCTCATAAGAGCGTGTCTTTACAGAGCAGGATGCCTATCCATGCGAGCAAAGGGGAAAAAACCATCAGCTTTCTTCAACAGTGGAGATCTATTTTGGCTGTAAAAAGCTTGAATTAGAATCTTAATTTTTCTCCCTTCAAAAATATAAACCCCAATCTTGGACCAATATACACACTATAGAAACTTACAGATGGCTAATTATTTAAGACGGATATGAGTTTTAAACACATTTTACACACTGACATCATTTTACAAACTGTCAAAGAAAAAACTAACACAAAAAACCAGAAAAATCACTGATATATTACAGTAAGATGCTTTTGAGCACAGGAATACATGATTAAGTGGGGAATGAATAATTCTGCAGTGTTTTTTTCCACTTGAACAATTCTCACCTTCACTTTCCCTTTACCCTTCAGGTAAAGTAACGCTGTATGTTGTCGCTCCTTTAAAATGGCCAAAAAAAGAAAAAAAAAAAAAAAGGAGAAACCAAAACTGTGCTTTGACGAGGCTTATTTCTTTTTGGTCCACTTTCTAGGATACTCTTCTAGCTTGACAGGATTTAAAATCCTCCCAGACAGTTTCAGATGTTCTCCTAACTCCTCCACTAGAAGGGAGCTCAGCAGCACGTTCAGGAGCTCAGCACTCTGAAATGACTCAGAAGAGCTGGCGGCCTAACAAAAAAAAAATCAAAAATAAAAAAAAAAATGATCCTAGACTGCAGAGCAGGTAGTCATCCCAGACTAAGTCATTCACATCTATTGTTCCCTCGTCTAAATTTCATTGACAAATCTGCCCTAATCATCTTACCTCACTCTTCTATTTGTTGCAAACACACAGAGGAGGCCACCATAAAATATCATCAAACGTTTTTAGCACTGCTCTGCTTCCCCAACATAAGACACCACCCTGACTTCAACACCCTGATGAAGAAGTGGCAAAGAATTACCTTGACATTGCTATTTAAAACAAAGCTGCTTTCAGAAAAGACAGTGTTCATTTACAAATCTCAGCAAAAGAAAAGTAAAAACAGTTTCAGATTTGTGCCCTTAAATCTGCTGCCAAATTAACCTTGGAAATATATGTACTATAATTTTATAGAGGCTGGGCATCTGATTAACAACAGGTAGAACTAATGCCTCTCAATAATACTGAACCTGCAATTCTCAAAACTGGAACTTTAATTACATTGTCATTCAACTACAACAAAACTGATACACACAAAATACATGTGCAGTTGACACCTTCACCTGCACAGCCTGAGGAGAGATCAAGCCTCCCAAACCCACAGAGCTTTGCAATACAGATGAGACACCTAAGCATGTACTTTAATAAATAATAGGGTTGGGCATAGGTCTATGAACACCAAATAAAGCTCTTCCTTTGATCTTTGTATTTAATGAAATCTCCCAAAAGTGAGGGACAAAAATATTACGAAATTGAACTTCAAAGATAGCCCTTTTCTCCAATTATCAAAAAACGAACTTATCTTTCCCTTTGAGCTAAACTTAAGATACTTTTGTGCAGGATGAGTAGCTCTACTGTGTGTTCACAGTTCAATTACCTTGTTACTTTAATTGCTGAGCTAAATCTACATTTAGCAAATTTCACGCTTTCTTGAAAAAGAGAGGAAGAAAATGGAAGAGGGACTTAGCAACAGATGTATTATAACATAATACTACAAAATCCACTCTGCATTTGCAGCTCGCTGTCCCTCAGCTAAGTCAATGATGAATACTCTCAAAGTTTTTCAAATTTTTCTATTTAATAATTTTCAAAAATAATAACCACTCTAATAATATCTTACATTCCACTGTATGGAAATTTTGTGGGAAATAACGTCCAAAGAGATTTGTCTTCACTGTAGTATTAATTTAATAGCTAATGTGCATTATTCACATTCATATGCAAATACATGTGATATTACTCCAACATGCAGATGACTGGGAGGCAGCTGCTTAGACAGATGCATTCATGCCCCTTAAGCCACTCCGACCCACTAGTGTTCGAAGATTTCTTGATCCACTATGTGTTCCTTCAGGTAGACAGGGAACACACAAACAGTGCGTTCTGCTGCACGTTATACTTGTCGGTGTTGTGGCCATCTCTCTCTTTCAGATTTTGTTGCACAGGAGAAAAGCCTTCTGTGCAGCCCGCTGCTTTTACCACATGTAAATGCAAACACAGTTGTGTTTCTGTTCTTCAGGAACTCTTCTTCCTTTTCTGTTCTTCCTTAAGCTCTTTCACATTACACCTGGACCCCAATGCTGTTAACATTTCTATTGTCGTCAAGTTGGCTCCCTTCATTATCAATCGCTCTCCGTCAGCTGTAAAGGGAAAAAAAACAATTAAGTAGTTGCAAAGTCTAAGTCACAATGACTCCGGTGTGCAGTTCTGTTTTGTATGTGTATATACATTCAAATGCCCTGTTCATCTTGCCTGATTAGAAAGTACTCCACTTATCAAGAAACCTGATTATGCACCACCACCAAACACACACGTTAAACTGCAGACAATATACATGTCATTTTCATTCCTGTATCACATTATCGAAAAATATTAAATGTTTGTCCAGATATACCTATTGTAAGAAGACATATTTGACGAGAATGGCTCATATTATGCCCTCAAAGTCATCGAACAGAAGGCACAGAAGGCACTGGAAGGCATAATTTCCACACATGGCTCAGCATTTTAGCAGCATGTTGTCTACGATCCGTTTAACTTACTACTTTAGCCAAAACAACGAATTGGTTCCCACAATCTGGTGGTTACAATGTAAAAAAAAAATAAAAAATAGAGAGCATTAGGATCTCTAAAATTCTGAAAGAAATTATTTTAAAACAGGGAGGAGGCAGTAGAAGTTAAGTATTGGACCTAAGTTAATTACATATTTTTGCAAGTAGCAAATACAGAAGTCATACTCAAACCCGTATCATGCAACATCATGCACAGCATCCAAGTTCCAGCCCCATGTCTGCCAAGTACAAGCGCTGCAAGCTCTTCACTTGGAAAACAATCAGCTCTTAGAAAACTAAGAGTTCAGAGCTATAGCTCTTGGCATTAGTGAAATAAATTGTTTTGGTTTTATGCTGCGAAAAACATTAAGCTTTACCGCTTAAGTCTTAATACATCACAGCTAGAGACAAGGATGGGAAAGACAGAGGCATGGAGAAGAGAGAAACAAGCAATGTCAACACTGAAATAACTAGACTTGCCTAAGCAAAATGAAGTACATTCAACAATCCTAACATTTGTAACGACTCACTAAATATATAGGAGTTTAAAGAAAAGGGGGTAGCAAGAATCAGTAATAACGAAAACTTTAATGGGCTAGATGACATACTGGTCCATTACAGCACTGCAGGAAAGAAGCTGCAGTCAGGGAAAAGGACAAAAGCAGAATAGAGCCATCTGTTCACAGCCTAGAGTCTGGTCCGCTTCCAGAACTGATGAAATTTCCACTCTCAGTTCCAGTTCCCTGCCTGCTCACTATACCCTCAAAGGAAACCAAGAAATTTGTTGTACATCAGCTGACCTCATTCTGCAAGTCCATCTGCACATGTATGGTCATACAAGCAGCTCCTTCAAACTACATAGTAAGTTACTGGGTGGCATACGCAACTCAAGGTATTCAACTTTTATGTTCTCAAAACTGAGACACCTCCCCGCCACCACAGATCCCATAAAAAAATTACAGAAAGTGAAGAGATTCTTTCTTCCCTGGAATTGTGCCTGCAAGGTCACATAAGCATGTCACTACAAAATCAGACTCAACCCTGAAGTTACATCAGTTCTTTGATCTAAGATCCACCAGATGTAACTGTAGTACAAAGACATATATACACATTTATCTAGACATCAGGCTGCTAGTGACTCCCTCTTCCTTTTTTCCTCCCAGCTGCACAATATCTAGCTACGGACCAGAATCAAAAAAAGTAGTAAAAAAAAAAAAATCATAGGGAAGACAATAACACCTTAACAACACAAACCCGGAAGGTCTTTTTTTTGGTCAAGATTAAAAATGAACTCCTTACCAAATGTAACATCTACACGTGGTTCAGACCCATCATGTCTCACGTCAGCAGTCACTTCACAGTTTCTGTTGGTGGACTGGATTTTTTTATGGTTTATACACTCAAGAAATTTTCTGAAAATGTATTTGAAAATGTATTAAGTATGTTGCAGATCGAAGTTATAGTAAGTGTATTTCTAAATCTAATTTCAATATCTTGTTATTGCTGGGCAACAAATGTATAAACAAAATAGGATTTGTATTTAAGAATTTCAGACAGGTGCCTCTTATGAGGTAATCACTCTTAAAAATCCAAATGGATAATCCTTGTACGCTAACACGTAAAAAGCATACCAGAGACTTTTGCAAAATTCAGTGTATGCACTTTCTGTGTTTCTCTCAGCTGGGTTAATAAAAATAATAAAGATATCAGCAACGTAATTTTCATTTTTCTTTATACACCAGTTGCTTGCCAACGTGTTATTGTTTGGGTTTGAGAAAGCATTTATTTATTTATTGAATGTCACTGGTCTCCTGCTGATTTCTGAAACACATGACAGCTACTTGACCTTCTGGCACCTTACAGGTATTTGAAGTTTTGTTACTAAATTAATTTCAAAAGCAAATGTGTCTGTAAAGCCACTGTAAAAGGACCTTTTACAACTGTTTGGTGCAGAACTCACCTCACTCAGGAAGCGTAATTACTTCGGTGCCTCCCAGGTTCATCACCAAGACAGAGCGGCAGCTGCTGCCCGCCCCCCCCCCAGCACTCGCACTGGGGGTTACAGACCCTCACCTGCAGCCGCGGCAGCCCAGGGGCATCTCCCCGGCAGCCTGGTAGAGCCCAGCGTCACACGCCAGGGCCTGTGTCTGGGCACAGAGAGGACAGCAGGGCACAGGGCCCTGCACCGACAGCAGGCTCTACAGGAACCCCCCACGCTTCCACGGGCGGGGGGGAGCGGGCCTGTGCCCCTCGCCCTGCCCTGGCTCTGCGGCGGGGCCTGGGGCCCCCAGCCTCCCCGCCCCCCTCCCCACACACCCCCGAACAATAAAAGGCAAGCAGCCCAGCCGCCGGCGCTGCC
>VWZZ01005409.1:70663-110324 GCA_013399095.1 Psophia crepitans | reverse complement strand
GTTGGGGGCGGCGGGGAAGGAAAAAAAAAACCCCACACTTTTGACATAAAGTTGAGGTAAAAGACTGCTGTGGGACCTGCCGCAGACGTAGCAGCAGGCCCTCGTGCCGTAGGACGTGGGTGCCGGAGGCAGGCAGCTCGTGGGAAGCTGTCAGACCCATAGGCTTCAGGAGCAGAGGTTGGGTTTGGGTGTTTCGGTGTTAAATCTGCCCCTACGATGTGACAGCTTTTGATGTCTTCTGGAATAATAGAGGAGGGTATTAATGAGGATAAATAAGACGTCACCAAAAAGGATAAATCAGTGTTTTGCAGCAGGACTCGCTGCAAGAGGCAGTGCTGCTGGAAGCCGATGTGGGTTTCGTCGGTGGGGTCAGACCCAGCGGTTGCACACCTGGCCTGCACACCACGGCGTGTGTGTGTCGGGGCCTTTGAACAAAGGTGCTGGGCTGGTGTCAGCTGTGTATTTTCCAGTAGATGGCAGAAACTTCCCTGATAAATTGCTGCTGCTGCGTCTCATGTCTTGTTCCACTCCGCAGCACCCAGGTCTTGGCCAGGGCTAGGGAATAAACCCAGGAGCCGCGGCATTGAAAGGCACGTTTGGGACTTCTGTGGGACATTCAGTACAGAGCCACGCTTCTGATCTGCATTAAATACCTAGCATCTCTGGTAATGGGGAACCGGTTTTTTTAGAAGCTTATCTTTGTATATTGGAAGTCCTCTTTTTTTTTTTTAAAAAATCACATAGTCATTGAGAAAAATCATCCTCTTCACCAAGATTTAGCCAAGGGAAATTAAGTAGCAAAACTAAACACAGCAGGGTCAATATAGTTTGGATTTTTTAATGGTTTTGGGCTTGCTTTGTTTGTTTGGATTTTTTTTATCATAGTCTTTCCATTATGGGGGAAAAAAAAAGCCTTCTGTGAGATATCTTTGAGAGGACTCCACTGTAACCAATAAATGTCTGCAATAAATAGAATTTTTTCCTACTTAATAGGATCAGATACTGGACCAGGTAAATAGAGTATTTTACATTTAGAAGGCAAAAGTAACTTAGAGAAATTCAGCACATCAAAGAGCTTGATGTATTCCATTTAAAATCTGTAGCAAAATTTCCATCAGCTTCTGTGGCAGCACCAAAGGAATAACATCAGCAAAGAACTGTGAAAGAAAGAATGGCCACTGATTTTTCTAAGGGCTCTGTTCTCCACACTGTTGGTACAGTGGCTCTTACTGACTTCAAAATAAGTATGGCAAAACCAGGTTTATATTTGCTCTTATTGTATTTTGACAGTAATTTCATGTAGAATGTTTCACTTACATTGCCCAATTAAATGAAGAGAAAATTTCGTTTATTCCTTTCAACACTCAGATCAGTTAACATTTTAACATTTATTGTCAGCACTAAAAGTTGCATCTTTCCCCTTAAGCCATCTGTTCAGAATAATCCAAGACCATCTCAGCTTTTTCAAACTAATTTTTAATTCTGTGAAGTCCAAGAGATTCACAGTAACATGAAAAAACAGATATCTGGTAACTGAAAAGCTCTCTGTTCTTCTCCCCCCCTCAAAAAATAGACTGCATCTGTGAAATGAAGCCAAGGGACTACGAGTAGAAATGTCCCATCTTTGGATGCTACCCTACTTCTTGATAACCAAGTCTTTCTCAACACTTAGTATAGATGCAATAGTTTTAGCTGATGATAATTCTGGTGAGAGTGCTAACTTCTACAGTTACTAAATTACATAGATAAACAGCAAAATGACACAGCTGTTTAAAACAAAACAAACCAAAAACCCAAGCATTTCTTCATCAGCTGTTAAACCCAGGTGGTGGTGAACCCCAGTATGTTGGCCTACACTCAGTTTATACCAGAGTAACTCCAGCTGATATCTGAAGCAAATACCATTCCAGGAAAGCTGATAATTTATCCATGAAACACCTTGAATCAGTCTCTCCAGCTCCAGTGAGTAATCTGGACACTCTCTTATGTCTGCATTTGAGACTGTTCTCCAGGGACATCCTTGGGAAGCTGAGTGATTTATGATTCTTATACCTCGTGATAATCATACAGATTCCTTAAAGCATAGTAACATGAAGAAGCATAAAAGTTATAATAGAAACAATTTTAGTATTCCTTTCACCAGACTAATCTTTTTTATTATAAATGCTGCCATTTCCCAAGTCTACAGACTATTAGTTTCACTGAAGTGTAGTCACGAATCCATAGATGATTTATGTCTAAGCGCCATACATGGCAAGGAAAATTGCAGCCATGTTTTACACTTTAATTATGAAGACAGGCAGAAAAAGATTATGATATTAATTATGGGAAGTCAGTGTTCCTCTTTTCTCATTGATCCTCCCAGGTGTCTTAGATCCCAGGAAGATTCCTCCGCTTTTCCTTTCATTTCCTGCAATGCTCTCTGACTATAGAAAGGCCCACATTTCAGAGCTTTTGAAATATAGCTTCTCCATAGTTTGGGTATGTCTGGTTTTAACACCTTGGCTTTTCATTGACTTTTCATTGCTCTTTAGTTCATTTCTTTCCTTAAAATCTAGTGGTCTTCCCGCTTCTTCTTCCAAAACACTGCATGAGAGGAGTCTCTCAGTGCTTCGTTTTGGGTGTGGTATTACACCTCCATGCACTTACTCCGTTCTGGAACCTTGGATCATTATCTCTGCTTGTCCTCAGCCGCTTCCTTCCTCTTCATCTTCATCCTGGGTCTTTCTCTAAGTCGTCACAAACGTCAGTAGGCCTAGAATTGAGTAATCAAAATGTCATGTCCACACATCTAGTTATAATGCCGTGTAGTCCAGAAATAAAATGAATGCTGCCTCCAGGGCAGTAGCCAGTACTGAGGAGATGTGAGCCAACACAAATCCAGCAGCCTGCTTGTTTTGCACGGTGGTGATGCTTCCAGATGGCCACCCAGAAGAGGCTCTTTGAGAAAGACCGTGTGCTGGGCCTGACAGGAGAAACATTATTTCTGGGAACAGAAAACCACGCTGACAAGTGCAGTATCACAGAGCACATCTTCGTAAGAGCAATGGGCAGAGATGGTCAAGACCACAAAGGACTTCTAGGAAGTCATTATAAAATACTAGTGCCACACTGAAGGACATGTTGGGATGAATCCCCCACCATACTGGAGGAACACTGCTTATAGCCGTGAAAATATAAACCAGTCTGTGTTTTCTGTCTGGTTTTGTTTCTTCCTTTGAATGGAATATTCTTACACCATATGTCAGTTACTGAATTTTAAAAATATTTTCCTGAAGAGTTTGTAAAGGTCCTTTATTCTTTGAAAACTGCAGAAGTCAAACATAATTTTATACTAACAGTACTACTAATTTTGTGTATAATTTAAAAAACAATGAACAGTTGTACGCTGTTAATGTGATTTTCAGAAATAAAACTAAACTCAGCCAGCAAAGGTGCTTGGTCTACAATTCATTCTGAAATAGTAACTCTGCATATCAGTTACGAAAAGCTTTTATGGGAGTGAATAAACAGATTCCCTAGTTGCTCTTTTCTCCTCTGCAAACATGTATTTCTATTGCCCGAGGTTAACAATTGCCAGCAGAAATGTTTGCTAAAATAGTATGCAGCATTTAACTGGCTGAGAACATACTGTGCCAGTTCTTGACTTCTGTGACTTAATTTCTTGAAAATAATACCTTCATATGAGATAAAGCAAAAGCTTTTCTTCATCTGTTTTTCTTCCCTAATAAATACTATATTGAATACATGCAGCTATCATTTGGATTTTTATGTGGATTTAAAATATGCAGTTGCTTCCAACAAAGAAAGTTGATTATCATAATAGCACAAGGCACAAAGATGAGCTGAAACGAATGGCAGCTACCCAAGGTTAGCACCTGAGTCCTTGAGGTCTGGAATCTCTGCTTGAAACTCCAGGTAGATTAAATGTGTGTATTTTTACTTTAAAGGTCCTAGCACACAGAGATCCATGGGTATGTTCCCATTTGACAGACCTAACTCTAACAGGGACATTATCATGGTTTCACAGCATACAGATTTCCAGAAGTGCAGAATTTGGAGAAAGGAGTTGCACTGGAATTTGAACTATATGTTCAAACACTTCCTGAAGGTTTGTCTGTCCTTTGGATAACTTGTTGTGGATCTTGAGTAGCTCAGCAGCATATTGACATTTGTACCGCTCTGCTAAGGGCATACTTCAGTGTTGTGAATATTGTAAGTAGAGCAGTTGTCTTCTGCTAAGAATAGCCATGTCTATAGATTGATGTCTTAAGTTATTCGTATTGTCAGCAAACTAATATAATATTGCTCAACTGAACGTGGTGACCAGCCAATATGGTCTCTCTAGACACTTTAATTCTTTCCATGGCAAGAACTTTCACCTGATATTCTACAAGCTTATTTTCAAACTAGTTTTAACTATTTATAGACTCCAAGAAGATATCTAGGCATTACCCATATGTAAGCCATAGAATACCTACTTAACACAGGTAAAAGATGAAACATAACGTGTCTAGTCAGCAGACATAAAGGAACTAGGTGTCATAACAGGGGATTTTTATCTAATCATTTTCTGTAACTAGTTTAATTTGATTTTATCCATTTATTAATGTAAGTAAAAGCTATCTCCTCAAGAGAATCATTATAAAGAATTCTTACCACCTGTGTGACTAGAAGACCGTATTTCTTTAAACTTGAAAATATATTGACATCAGTGACATGCTACTAAATTTATTATTGCAATTCCGATATAAAGGTAGTCTGCATTTCTGACAGGCCATGATAAAAATATTCTCTACTGTAAATTTAAATATACCATGACATCCTCCCCATGAAGCTCATTCTATGTTTGCAGTCTTACTATGAAAAACCTCCCACAAAAAAAAACCCTAGCAACTGGATCATGAATCTGTTGGTCTGACGTTATATTAGAATAACAGAGGTGTGTTTGGTTAAAAGCCTGCATAGCACGGGAAGGGTATGATTCAGTTTGTTCCACACAGGAATTCCAGATGCAATGAAGTCAATGATCATAGAATTGTAGAATCATTAAGGTTGGAAGAGACCTCAAGGATCATCTAGTCCAACCATCCCCCCACCACCTATTACCCACTAAACCGTCTCTGCATGATATGCACAGACGTACTGCAGCAATTAGTAGAATAAAGATCTGAGCCGTTTTGAAGTATTTGTCAGTATCTACTTATGTGATTATAATAATAGTGCAACAATTACATTATTCAGTACTAATTGAAGTAAGCATGTCAGAAGATAGAGGAGAACAAATAAGATAATGCAGGAGTTGTTATACATGCAGAAGCTACGTTACATAAACAATAGGCAGCAGATTACAATTTAGATAGGTACTCCTAGGGAAATTATGTTACACAGATGAAGTTAGGAATATGGAATGCCATCTAAATAGCAGAAGTGGTGAATTTTACTTAAGCATATATTGACACTTAATACAGGAGTGAAGCAAGTGTCATTTCTGAAAGCAGTGGTTTTCAGCGTGTGGACCCTGAGTCATCTGTGCACTATTTGTAGTGCGTTCATGAAAGATTATTTTAAATATATAATTCTTACTTTTGGTAGGCTTCCAGTGGGGATCAAAGAGTCTCAATGTCCACTTGAAAATTGTTAGGATCCACAGATCAATGAAGATTAATCCCCATGGTGGTGAATTAAGTGTTCACTGTTCGGCCCTGACGATAGGAGATAGCAGAGTGTTGGTTACTAGGCTAGTTCCAGATGGCCAGATTTTCCAGACAGGGTTGCTTAGTATTTTAAAAATATCAAGTATTCTTCTCTGTATCTCTCAAACCAGAAGAAATCATGGCAATTTTTGCTTGGTCTTGAATTACTGACAGCATATCCACATTTTGTCCCTCTTTAACTACATTAGCTAAGTTAAACATCTCAAGGCCCTTTGGATAACCAATTCAGTTCTTACCTTTATTCCCTTTCTCATTGAAGTATAGACATATTAAACAGAGAATGTCTGAGTCAGAGATTTCAAACACTTGTATTTAGCTTTGTGCATATCACATACTGAAGTTGCTTGATCACATTTCACTTGGGTTAGTCACATTTCCCTCTCTAGTATTGACTGACAAAAATTAGCCAGATGATTCAACACTATAAAACTAGAAATATTTGCAATACATTTATTTTATGCTGTTTTCCCATTTTTAAATGAATTAACAATGTGTAAAGATATGAGATTAAGAATTATAGATATGATTTATTTTTTTCCAAAGATAATTTCTAGCAGTAAGCAAATCTCTGCTTCTCAGACCCTCATTGAGAAACTTAGTGAAAAAGCACACATTTGCAATCAGGTATATTACCATGCTAAAATAGCTCTACAGAGATTCAAGCAAGTATTCAAGGGATAACCACTTCAAACTGAAGGCAGAGAAATTACAAACTTAGCCACATTTAGTCAATCGTCATCATACCCACAATGAGGGAGAATACACTAATTTACTGTCTACTCTAGTCCCCCCCAACAAGTCCATATCACCAAAGAAACAGTAAACCAGCATTTTCCAAAGAGGCTTTCTCTTGCAAAATACGTCAGTACTGTGTGACAATATGAGGTTTGGGGGACACAGGCTCTCCTTGTACACACACCACTTGTACAATGGTAGTTTGGTTTATTGGCAATATGAGAATTAAGGTGATGTCTGACCATTCATAGCCCACTCCCATGCTATGGACACAAAACAGGTTTGTCTCCGCAAACACTCTGTTGTCCAAACTAATAAGAATGATGCTCGTGCTGTGACTGCACAGAAAGGAGCACACCGTTTGAGAAAGGCAGCGGCGCACAGCAAAGAGGCAACTGCCTGTGGCTTCTCACAAAATATGTTGATGACAGCAGACAGCTCCCACGGAATAGCTGTGATGAGCCAAAGGTATCTGCCGCCTCACCCTGCGCTGCCCGCAGTAGCTGACAACCCTGCTCTGCCTTTTGTGGGGCTTTCACATAACCCTCTGCAATCAAGCAGAGGTAATTGGCTCGGAAGAACAGATTTCTTCACCCAGTCTTATACAAATATATATGATCTAGTTCAGTTATTGATTTGTGCTGTTTGGTAGTGGCACATTTAAGTTTTAAATCCTTTGTGCTTCGCACTGTCTTAATAAGCAGCTCCTGCCTCCCCGACTCTGAGGGCTTTCCGGACACAGTCAATACCTATAAACTCTAAAGATGTGATGGGAAGTTTCAGGTCATTAAAGTGCTTCAGGAGGGGAGATTTCTTTATTCCCTTTTGTGATCTGTGCTCACAGTTTCTGACCTTTAATATCAGTGTTGTCTCACCAACACGTTGTGTGCCCCTGGGGAGCATACTCAAGTATGTCACAGGACTTACTAGGAGATTTTTGATTTATGTTATACACCTTCCTTATTCACTGTAAGAGTAGTCTCATCTGTTTATAGATCACTGCAACAGCTCAATGAGTAAAATCGTTCTTCTGGAAGATCAGGTTCTGGGGAAATTCCTTGTATTGCTTTTAGATGTTGCTTCGCTATCATATTTTTCACCGTACTTATGTCAATAATGCAATTTTTTACTCTTTAGTGGTACAATTCCTCAGTAAAGACCAGTTATCTTCAGGAATATCATAGCTATCGGGGTTTTTTTCCACTGTTCTTATCATACCTGTGGTTCTGACTGTGTCATGTTGCTAAGGTTTCTGGAAACTGGGTTATGACTCATCCTCTTTCTCCTTCTCAGAGCACCTCCAGGAGGCTTAAAGGGGGTCACAAAATAAAAATACAAGTGCAGGAACAGCTACCTAGCTTCCTAACTCTACAATACTTCAAAGAGCCCACATACTTCAAAGTGTCGAGGGATTGTGGGCATGAGATGACAGCAGGTTCCCAGGGCATCTCGTTGCTCCTTTGCAAGCCAGCAGTGCTGGCTTCAGCAGTCTCTCCTGGATTTTGTGCTGCTAGATATTCATATTAACCAGTCAGCCCCATGTTAGCACAGCCTCCGTCTGCTCGTGGATGCAGCCCTGGCATAACAAATTGCACTTGAACAGCTTGAGAGCTGCAGGTGGCTAAAGAGCCCCAAAACTGCCACCCACCATCTAACAGCAGCCAGCAGTTTCCAAATTTGTTGTAAGTCCCTGCAGCTAGTAACTACAAACATTTATCATTCTCTCCATCTAAAAAAAAAACCCAACAAAAAATAGGCTGCTGCCTTCTCCTCCTAGGAATGTGGGGGCGGAGGGGGGGAGCAAGTCAAAGTAGGGAACTGTGTTGAAAGGAATCTCACAAAGACAGATGGGGACAGAAAGAAGCTGTACTCAAAGACATACAAGTCTAAATCGTTCTGCGTCTTGCTAAAATTTCATTTTATAAAGAGAAATGAGTGATCAGGATTCTTATCCTCATCAGGAATTTGCTGAAGCCCCCAATGACTTTACTAAAACTGGTAATTTTTGAGCAACACTACGCACTCTTGAATAAAAAGTCTCTTTTTACCAACATGAGGTTTAAATACATGTGTAATTGGTTCCACATTAATTGAAAATTATCAAGTTCTCAGAGCAGAAATTAGGAAGCAATATGAAGAGAGGTACTAAGGGAATGACAAGGTTTCATGTATTTGTTAAACTTTTCCATTAGGAAAAGTAGTCATATGTGAAGCAGTCTTAGTCTGCCTTCCTACATGCACTTTTCCATAGGGCTCACACAGCACAAGAGTATAATATGTTACATCTAGATGAAATACATAACTGTTATAAATCTCTTTGGTTGGTATTAATGCGTTAAAGGGATTGCTCTACCCCTTTAGGAGCCTGATGTGATCTGAGCAGCACCGGTCAGCCAGTGCTTGAAAACTTGGCTGGAAAGGCTCGTGCATTGATTTTATTTTTTTTTGGTAACCATTCCAGAAAAACACTGGATGCAGTGAGCTGAAAAAGACTTTGTATTCCAGGTGACATTCAGTAAAGAGATGTCTCAGTCGAATAAGTATGCTTTAAAGCCTTTACGTATTGTGTCAATCACAGAATCAAAATGAAGAGGCAAGTTGCTTGAAAACTGCTGATTAATGGTGAAAGTTAATTCTGGTGCAGAAGAGAGAAACAAGGGATAAACTGCCAACCTAATTCTTCAGTTGTGCTCTAGAAACTACTGAAGTCAAGTATGCAATGATGATAGAGTAGGAAACAAAAAAGCCCCCCAAAATAATCATAGAATGATTTGGGTTAGAAGGGACCTCAAAGATAATCTAGTGCCAACCCCCTTGCCATGGGCAGGGGCACCCTACACTAGACCAGGTTGCCCAAAGCCCCATCCAGCCTGGCCCTGAACACCTCCAGGGAAGGGGCCTCCACAGCTTCTCTGGGCAGATCATAAGCCAATATCATGTTATATAATTTTTTCAGCAGTTTGATAATGAAAGATAAGTAACCACAACAAACTTGGGAATACATCAGGCTGATGGTGCCCTGGAAATGCATTAGGTGGCCGTGGGCACCTAGCTGTATATTGGACCAGAGTTTGTGCAGAAGGAACTGATGCTTTCTGTTACTAATATTTCATTGCAATGGGGATCCAGGTTTACGCTGGGGTGCATCCATGGAAGCCACTGGTGTTCTGTGATAAAATGCAGCCCTGCCTCAGGTGCCCACAGGGCGGTGGCTCCCTGGTGAGCCTCTTTGAGTCCGTGGGAGCTGACTTCATAGGGTCACCTTGTTTCTGGGATGGCACTGGTCAACTACAAAACATGTGCTCAGAATCAATGGCTTGTTGCCATTAAATTTATCCAGGTGATGTTGGGTCAAAATTCTTATGGAAATTTCTGAATACAAATAAATAAAACCTCTTTAATGCCTTCTAATTAATACCAAATTAGTATGAATTCATTAAAAAATTCTGAGTGCCAAAGAAAAGATGACTATGTCTAATTGTGCCAAAACTGTGTGGAGCTCACTTGCATTTTGCAGCTAGACAAGTCGTATCAGATTTGCTTTAATGGATTTTCCCAGAAAACATTTTCTCAAACTGGTGCACAGCTGAACAACCAGAGCTTGTGTAATTCTTCTCTTGGATGTTTCGCAATGTCATTTTTTGGCCCTCTAAATGTGAGACTCCCCCTAAAGTAACAGAGCTTGTAATGTTGGCAATAAAAGCAGGTAATGTGAAATTCATACCTCACACCTGCTTTTCTATGCTACTCAGGCTGTGCCAAAATGCTACTCTCTCGTTGGAAGCTAAGCAAATATCAGATGCCTTTCATTTCCCTGACATGTGTGCCACATGCCACAATGTGCTCCAAGTCTTATTTGCATTTGAAGAAGAAAGAATCAGTCTTTTGTGTGCTTTTATTGCAATCACTGCTGTTGTAAGGCTATTCCTTTCCTGGCAGGTACAGATTGCCTAATTGGTCCAGTCCATCCAGGTGCCTCTGGTTTTTCTGCATTATCATCCTGTTTGTAAGACTTGTGCTACCCTGGTTTCTTTTCCTAGTGCCCTAAACATGTGTGTCAGGAAGATGGAGCCAGGCTCTTCTCGGTTTCATTAAGCGATAGAACAAGGGCCAACGGGTCCAAGCTGGAGCATAGGAGGTTCCGGGTTAATATAAGGAAAAACTTTTTCACCATGAAGGTGACAGAGCACTGGCACAGGGTGCCCAGAGAGGTTGTGGAGTCTCCTTCTCTGGAGACATTCAAAACCCGACTGGACACATTCCTGTGTGATGTACTCTAGGTGGTCCTGCCTTGGCAGGGGGGTTGGACTAAATGATCTTTCAAAGTCCCTTCCAACCTCTACGATTCTGTGATTCTGTGATTCTGTGATTCCGTGATTCTGTGATTCCGTAATCCGTACCACGATTTCTTCTTTCCTAACACCCATGTTGGTTCTTTATATCTCCCAATTATGTTTTTTGATGCCATGTAATAATGAAACATCATGAAGTTGAAGATCTCTGAAAAATTCTAAACTGCCATGAATTGAAATATTTATAGCTTTTACTCAGGAGATCAAACATCACTCAGGAATGTGTCCAGCAGGGATAATAATGGGAGTTAACTACCCTATCATAAGAAGCACACATCATATGCAATCCTTTGGCCTTTCAAGTCTAGCAAGACAACGGATCTGATATAGATTAATTGCAGTGGTAGTAATGAACAGGTTTGAAGAGTATAGAGAGAAGGATTGCATCTTTCCCCTTTGGAATCCTCCCAACAGTGTTGCTGGTTGCCACCACGAGAAGCCAGCATCTTGGGTCAAAGGTGCAGAAATGTTCTGATGTGCCGGGAAAGTGCCACCCTGCCCTGGGATGGCAGCTCTTAACCGAAGTGGAGCAACTCCTGTCGTAAAATATGCGTCCACTTTTGCAGCTTCACAGTTCGCAGCTTTCCTCATTCAGCTGTGACCCAGAAAGTTTGTGATGGTGTTACGACAAAGGGCTTCTGTGCTTTTTGGGTTTAGCTAAACAATAAAATAACTTCATGAAGCACTATAGGTGGAAACTGTATGTTTTTTTCCAGTGCACAATAATAATAATAATAATAATAATAATAATAAAAAATTTCTTTTTTCCTTTAATATACTCAAATGAATGTTCCATAATTAGCCTCCCAGGCTACCTAAATGTGGATCACTCCAGTGGCTACTTCAGCCATTTGGAAGCAGCGCGCAGCAGCTTCACACAGAGAGGGAAATAATATCAGCTTTGCTTTCCCCCAGGAAACAAACAAAGGTTCTCCACTTGTGTGATTTATCATTTCCTGTACACTAACAGGCTGCTAGGTTCAACAGAAAGGTAAAGGTGACGCATTGAAACAAATCTGGAAGATCTTAGGTTATATGAAACAAAGCTATGCTGCAAGGGACACGCGGAACAGGAATACTTTTTATTGGTTCCTTGTCAGTACTTAAAGTCAGAGTGACAGCGGTGGTGTACTGGTACTGCCTGGAGGGACTGGAAGGAGAAGTTTCTGTAGACAAAGGTAGAAATACATGGTTTTAATCTTTCCAGGTCCCACAGGAAAAATTTTAACAGATGCATCAATATTTGGATGGAAGATGCCTAAAGAAACCCAAGTGACTTTGTTGGAATGTAGCTGGCTATTTTCTGTTCACAGAATGTTCATATTTCCTTAAATTTACGTGACAGGGACTTTAGTGCTGAACTGTTGAACTTTGGGTGATAAGATTTCATTGTAATTGGTCAGATTTGTCCTAAGGTATTCCCTGGCTGGGTGACTAGGTATGAATGCAGATTTTCAATTACCTACATGCTTGTCTCAACAGCTCTGAAATGCGCTCTCCAACCCTCTCTGCCAGCCAGATAGACATTGCTGGGGCTTTTTTCAAAGTTTCATGGAAGAAAACATAAAAGCAGGCTTAAAAATATAAATGGATTAAAAACAGGATTAGAAAAAAATCATGAAGGATAGGTTTATCGGGCGCTGTTAAGTACAGCAGCTCCACTCCAGCTCAGCTCCTTAAACCCTGATTCCTGGAAGGAAGGAGTGCACAAGAGGGATCCCTCAATATTTGTGCCTTCCTGATAGTTTCTTCTGGACGTAGTCAAAGACGACATGCAAGGATATATAAACAACCAGAGATAAAAACAACCCAAAAGCCTGATTAGGGGCCCTGCAGCACTCGAGCCAGGCTTTAACCGACAGCATAGTATCTTCTGATGTGGGAGCTGCCTCGCACGGCTGCCTGACCACAGCTGAATTCAGGACCTACTGGGACCGTGGTGGGGCTGTAATGGGCAGAGTCCACTCGGGATCTGGACAGTAACGAAGCGCTAACTGGCAGATGTTAGTATTAGTGGAACAGTAACGAAGTAAAGATGATTGTATTATTCCTCTCTGCACCCACTACCAGTCTGTTGTGCAATTATCTGAAGAAAATGCCCACAACTTAATAAATCGCTGTGTTTGGGCACCTCAGGAACCTGTGGCCGTACCCTCTTTATTACACTGTTGTCTTGTTTAATCCCACCGCCTACAAAAGGAGTTCCTCCTGATTTAAAGTTATATAGACTACAGCAAAATCTGCACATGTCTTTTCCTTCTAGTTATCTAATGCAATTTGGACCTCGATTTGAGGTTTTTAACAAGAGGCTTGCTGCTGAAGAAAAGCTGTGTCCTTCTGCGAGACGTGACAATATCGTTATAGGCCTGAACAGTGAAAATCAGGTCTCACGTTGACGCTTGAAGGTCTTGGCTTTAGAGGTAGGCCTTTGCCTGGTGTTTTACAGACATCAGCACAAGCGCCAAGCAATACAGAGACTTTGTCGTAGTCGCTGAGGTGTCGGACTGGTGAATTTCTTGTATGTGGCACATCTAAGGAAGTAGATCTTTGAGCAGCAGGACTAATTGTATTAATTTCCAGAGGATTCCCTCATGCTTAAAAAGATATAAAAATACCTATCCAAGCATTTTCTGCACCTGAGGCAGACGTAATGCCTCTCCCTTGTGTGGACTCTCTAAATTAACAATACAGTCACACTTTTTGTGTTCAAGTCATTCCCATAGTAAGGCTAAGAACAGTTTGTACATTCCATCCAGCTGCTTATCACCATGAAATTCATATGGATTTAGATCATTACTCGTCAAGTATGCTTCCAACTGGATGCTGTAGGAAAAAATAAAAAGATGGGGGATTACAGGCAGACAAACCCCACATGAAGACAACAGGAGCACTAGAACCTGGTTTCTAAATGAAAGCAAGTTAAAAATGTCACCCAACAGGAAATGCATTTTGGCCGGTGTGTGTAAGCACCGGAACTGCCACAAAAATTCAGGATCCGACCCCAGGCCAGACACTCCCTGTGTTGATGTTAACATGAGAAACCTCAAATCTCTGCCTGCAGAACCTTCCCCTCCCTTATCTGCTTTAATCAACCATGATTTAGTGTGCAGTAATTAATCTCTGAATAAAGGTGAAAAGTTGCAGTCAACTCCTTTTACTGTCATTTTTTAAACTGTGCGGGAATTGGCATGTGATACAGCTCTGACATGTGCTGGAGGTGCAGTCAGGAAAACATTCCTCGAATGAAATTTGGATTCTTGAGTATTGGATGTCAACCAGGATTTGAAAATACAGCTTGCTGAGCCATTACAGACCTGCTAATTAGGCTCCTGGTTACTCCAGAGCAGCCTCAAAGAATGATTTGAAATTATAATATGAGTAAAATAAGGCTATTTCTAGAAAAGGAGAACAATAAAACATGATTTATTGATACATCTAATCAAAACACATATTTTTGTATGATTTTAGCGTAAACTGATCATTTATAATATACATATGGAGTGAGGTAAGTAATTTACACAGTCATCTATTGTACAGAGCATTGTGTGGCATAGGTCCACCCATTAATACAAAGACTACTATGAAGAGTCGAGGCACTCTTCTACTTTTTCTTAAATAGCCTTACAGTGTCTGAATGGCCTCTCTGAGAGTAATTAAAAATATCCAGTACCACAGTATTTTCAACATCAGTAGTAGGAAAAGACCTCTGTTACTTTAGGGAATGTATGTCATATTCACAGATTAAAAGATTCACAGATTCACAGAGTGGTAGGGATTGGAAGGGACCTCTAGAGATCATCCAGTTCAACCCTCCTGCCAGAGTAGGATCACCTAGAGCACATCACACAGGAACAAGTCCAGGTGGCTTTTGAATGTCTCCAGAGACGGAGACTCCACAACCTCTCTGGGCAGCCTGTTCCAGTGCTCTGTCACCCTCACAGTGAAGAAGCATTTCCTCAGATTCAGGTTGAACCTTCTCTTCTCCAATTTATGGCCATTGCCCCTCGCCCTGTCACTGGACACCACTGAGAAGAGCCAAAGGTCAGATCCCATTCGGGCCATTGGACTTCTGTAACACAGGACCCAGCCCGATATTCTGCTGTACCAAGGCAGAACCCTCAATGCATGTCCTCCCCAATGGCCCAAGGAAATTATTCCCTGGTACAGCAAAAGCCCACTTGCAAGAAAAAGCCTTTGGAATCACACAATGGGCCCTTCATAAGGGCTCCTTCTGTACTTTTCGGAAGTCAGGCATAACCCGGCTGTTACCGTCTGCTGGAAAGAGCTCTTGGCAGGAGGCACCTTACAAACGCCTGCCAAGCACCGGCCCCCTTGACAAAGTGGACCATCCAAATTCTCGCAGGCTGAATGCCCTCCAGAGATGCATGATTTCATGGACCTGGGGGCAGTTGTCAGCTGTGCTTGCTGCCCACGTGTCTCCAGGTGGCTGTCTTAAGGTAGGGGAAAACTTTTATGGAGGGAATCCATAAAAATGAAATAGTAATTTTTCATGGGTAATTAGGAAAAGCTGTTTAGAATTTTAAACACAGATACTGTCATTATTGCAAAGGCAACACCTTTTATGGGCATTCAATTTCCTCTAAGCCATCTTTAATAATCATTATGTTTTTATTAAATTTCTAGCCCTAGGACTAACTATTAACATTGATTTAAAGAATAAATTACCAATTAAAAGTTTTTCCATCATGTTTTCATCCCAGTCTTGCTTAAATACTAGAAACTGTCAAGCAACCAGCATGAAAAACAGTTAATTTCCATCTAAAATTAAGCAGTTAAATTTATCTGCATAAATATAAATTGACATCTTTAATCCCACAGAGAAAATTCCATATTCCCAATACCAGATCCTGTCACTTAAGATTGCATTGGTGTTGAAGTATGGCGATACTTTTAACATATGATTTATTTCTAACGTTTTCACTGAAATTATAAAAGTATCATATTTCTCTTCAATGGATTGAAGATTTTTCCTTTCTGGCTACACATGAGCACTGCACAAAGACTGAAAACTGTTGATGCATCACTCTGGAGTAATCTTCAAAAGAATAAATGATCACTCAGCTGGCATTCTAGGAATTTGCCTTGGAAACACCCATGTTGTGTTCACAAGAGAAGACAAACAGACAGCTGTAAAAGAAAACCATGATATAGTTCAGAATGGAAAGTCCATCACATATTATAATACAGATTGGTAGTTTACACCCCCATAAATTAAGTTGCTTTGGACTAGTTTGTGGCAAATAAAATAATTCAAGACACTGAGTTTTGAACCTTTTTCAGGGTGTAATGCCCATTGCAAACTCTGTAACTGAAGTCTTGATTTAAATTGTTCGTCATTTGTATACATGTAGGTACTCTTTGCATGACAAGTGTACACACTGCTGTAATACCTACATCTGTTCCAGCTCATTAAACCCAGCTGTTCTTTACTTCTCTTCCCCTTACGGTTCAACGGTAGTAAAACCATTCCTCCTAGGCCGTAAGTGAAAAGCAGAGAAGGCATTAGCTACAACCAGCCAGAGGAAGATTAGCATTACCACTCTCCATGATTTTCCATGCTTAAGCGTAAATTGATCAGGGAAACATAGCCATTGCATAGAGGCAAAGCCAGTCTTATTCTGGAATGCTAAGCCATGCACAGAGCTATGCTGGCACGCTTACAGCATTGCAATGATACCTACTGGTCAGAACAGCAATGTGGATGTCCTCCTAGGCAAACTGAAAATCCTGGTATGAAGCTTGATCATCTGTCCTCGTGCTTGAAATGCCAGTGTGGTCTGTGCTCATACACCAGCTCACAACCATTACTGATTGTACCACTGTACTACCACAGCCAACGCCCCAGGGCGCCAAGCCCTGAGTCTGATTCTTGAGCTCTCGCACATACCAGTGCAATCCTGCGTTTTCCCCAAAGAATAGCTTCTTACCTAAGTTTACACAGGGAGAGGAGAATCACACCTGTTTCATCTATACTAGCAGTTAAGTTCCCCCTACTTTGATGAGAGCTTATAAACCCCAGTGATGTTACTGTGGCATTGCAAGGCTGACCTTGGCCTCCTAGCCGCGTAAGGACAAAACATACTGCACAGGGCGTGATCAGCTTGATGCTTATGTATCCTACAATAAATTTCTACCAGTATCCTCAAAACTAGGATTCTCTGCTGTCACTGCTCACCACAGTCCTTTGAGACCCCTTTCCTGTGCTCAATGATTTCACTATATTTGCAGAGGAGTCTATGTAGGAACCTTGTTCCCCTCTCCCTGTGGCAGAAGCAGCCTGTTGGATGACGGGTATTTGTGTGCATGCATGATGTAAAGAGCTCTGCAGATGTCTTTCACTCCCTGTGACATAAGCCTTCTTCAGAGCCCCACACCTTACTGCACTGGTGTGGTGGGCCTGGAAGGGCTGCAAGACAGAGGGATGCAATGTGGGAAAATAGACCAAAAACCTTGTGAAAGAATTTTGACTGATGCTTTCCCGTCCACATTGGGTTATTTGTAGTGTTACCATGGGGGTTTGTTTGGCTTTTACCCATGTTGCACGACACCAACTGTCCCTAAACATAAACTTTGTTCCAGGTTGGCATTTTGAACCCTGGCTGCAAGCTAAGACATCGGTTATATTTTCCTTAATCCAAGTTTGACATGGGCTTCATCCAGCATGGTCCCCACAGCCGTATTTGATGGCTATTTTAGCCTACCTAATGGATTTTAAAGCAGGATGAGACTAGCAGCAGCCTTGGAGAAAGCTCTGAAAGCAGAGAGAGCAGGATCAGACCTCAGTCCCAGGGCAGATCCTGGAAGCAAGCATGCAGGCAGATATGTGAAGGGCTGTTTTGGATAAAACTTAAGAACAAACCATAAAGGGAAGGGACAAAACCAGGGAAGGGGATAAAACCAGGCTCACTAGAGATAAGCCTGGGGGCAGCACGCCAATGTTTGTGGGACAGTGCGCTAGCGAGGTCCTTCAGTCTGCCATCTCGGTGGAAATAGGGGTTGGAGATTCATGTGGCAGCAAATACACAAAGGTTATTGATATGTTAGAAACCACAGAGGTGTCTGAGAATGGTCACACAGGAATTAGGGCTTCCTTCCAAAAAGAGGTGGTGGGATCAATAGCCCAGCTGAAGTGCATCTACACCAATGCACGCAGCATGGGCAAGAAACAGGAGCTATGTGATGCTTGTATACAACAAGGGTAGTAGGGAGGATCTGGGGAATTACAGGTCTGTCAGTTTGACCTTGGTGCTGGGGAAATTTATGGAGCAGATCATTGTGAGTGCCATCACATGGCATGTACAGGACAACAAGGCAGTCACGTCCAGTCAGCATGGGTTCATGAAAGACAGGTCCTGATTGATTAACCTGATCTCCTTCTATGACAAGGTGATCCACTTAGTGGATGAGGGAAGGGCTGTGTATGTTTTTTACGTGGACTTTACTTAAGGCTTTGACATCACTTCCCACAGCACTTTCCTGGAAAAACTGGCTGCTCACGTCTTGTGTGGGTGTACAGTACTGGGTAAAAACTGGCTGGATGGCCGGGCCCAAAGAGCTGTGGTGAATGGAGTTAAATCCAGTTGGCGGCTGGTCACAAGTGGTGACCCAGGGCTCAGCATTGGGGCCAGTTCTGTTTAATCTTAATCTTAATTCTCTTTATCAGTGATCTGGACAAGGGAATCGAGTGCGCCCTCAGCCAGTTTGCAGGTGACACTAAGTTGGGTGGGAGTGTTGATCTGCTTGAGGGTAGAAGAGCTTTGCAGAGGCATCTGGACAGGCTGGATCGATGGGCAGAGGCCAACTGTATGAGGTTTAACAAGGCTGAACATCAGGTCTTGCACTTGGGTCACAAGAACACCATGCGACGCTACAGGTTTGAGGCAGAGTGGCTGGAAAGCTGCCTGAAGGAAAAGGACCTGGGGGTGCTGGTTGACAGCTGGCTGAACATGAGCCAGCAGTGTGCCCAGGTGGCCAAGAAGGCCAACAGCATCCTGGCTTGTATCAGGAGTAGTGTGGCCAGCAGGAGCAGGGAGGTGATCATCCCCGTGTACTGGGCACTGGTGAGGCCACACCTCGAGTACTGTGTTCAGTTTTGGACCCATCAATACAAGACATACATTGAGGTGCTGGAGCGTGTCCAAAGAAGAACAACAAAACTGGTGAAGGGTCTGGAGGACAAGTCTTCTGAGGAGCGGCTGAGGGAACTGATCATAGGGCTGGAGCACCTCTCCTGTGAGGACAGGCTGAGGGAGTTGGGCTTGTTCAGCCTGGAGAAGAAAAGGCTCCAGGGAGACCTAATTGCAGCCTTCCAGCACCTAAAAGGGCCTACAAGAAAGACAGAGAGCGGCTGTTTACCAGGGAGTGCAGTGATAGGACAAGGGGCAATGGATTTAAACTAAAAGAGGGGAGATTTAGATTAGATATTAGGAAGAAATTCTTTACTGTGAGAGTGGTGAGGCGCTGGAACAGGTTGCCCAGAGAAATTGTGGAGGTCCCATCTTTGAGGTCCCCCCAACGCAAACCCAAACCATTCTATGATTCTACGATTCTATGAATAATGCTTTTTAGGTATTTAAAATGGCAGACTTAACAGAAATGACTGTACTTTTGTATATTCTACCTATCTATGTGTGGTATATACTGAGTTTAAGACACTTCAATGCTGCCATTCAGGCAGTGTCCTGGGCAGTCTCTGTGATGAACTTTGTTGCTTGTGTTGACTGGAAAAGTCACTGGAGAGGTATCTGGTCTCTCAATCTGCTCCTTGCACAGAGGGTGAAACAGGAAGACAGATAAATTCTGAACACGCTTCTGTATCACAGTTCAGCATCCTGTTTATGTTTGCTTGTGTTTTCTCATCCTTGGCTGATGAAGCCTGATGATTTTGAACTCGGAGGAATCCCAGAATTCTTACTGCCTCCTGCAAATCGCAGTCCTCCTTCATCCATTGATTTGCTGCTCCAACACCAAGGCACAAAAGGCTTTTTAGCACAGGAACAGTTTTATGTGAGAGCTGAGAAAATATTGCCTTTTCCAGTGTAGCATCTGCAATAAATTAACATGGATGGACTATGGTATGGAGATCATAATGCATAAGAAAGATCATGTTTGAATTTTTTCCAGGCCTTCTGCCAAGCTAAAAAATATTTCCTTGATTGTTTTTTGTAAAAACAACTTAAATCTTAAGCCATTGGTTGCTATTGTTTCTGCAAGCTAATAACCTAGGAGGCAGATGTTTCTGGTAGACGCACACTGAAAGAAAAAAAGGTTCAGTGAACTGTCAGAGGTATCTAACTGTGACCTTGCTATGGGAAAGATACGAGAAGGTATTTTTTTATTACTTTCCTAGGACAGAGACAGTATTGTGATTCCCTCATTGTTGTAAATCAGGACTTGCACTTTTTCTAGACTACAGCAGCCACTGAGGGCTTTGGAGAAGGGAACTTCATCCATCAGGGGAGAGGAGGGAGAAAAAGAAACTGCACGGATTACAGGTTGGGTATGACCTCAGCCACCTCCACCAGCCAGGAGCTAAAGGAGACAGGGACAGATTGCTGATGGCCAAGAAGGGTAAGGTGACATCAAAGTCCCACAAGTGTAGCTGGAGGGTGAGGAAGCAGGAGCTGGGGGGACTCTGCAGCAGATCTCTCCAGCTCTAGCACCATTTCTGTACGACTGCCCTCCAGACCTGAGAAACCCTCTGGACAATGCTGTGGTGGGCAGGGGGTCACTCAGGACGTTGGCAGCAGCCAGGGCTTGGGCCGCTGCCTCTTCTGTGTGCTGCAACAGTGCGCAGAAGAGCAGAAATACTGATAACCTGTAACCGCACCATTGGGGAGGTGACACTGCGTGGGGTCGGGATCCTCTCCACAGGTAGCATGGCAGGCATTTTGCTGCCATTTGCAAATTTTGCTGACTGTCTACTTAGCTCTTAAGAAAGTTACATTTATTATTTTAAAACATCTTTTACCTGCTTTAATAAAGACCTTGGTTCCACACTCCATCGGCAGACACGTACTTAAGAAAGCACAAGAAACAGGCAGGCCGATCCAAACTTTTAACAGATTTCAGAATTACATAAGCAGATGCCAGTTGGCACGGATGTGACAAAGTAACACAGCGTCACGTTTCCTCACCCTGTTTCCCTGTGCACCACTGCTTGCCACACAAAGCCCTTGCAATTGCCTACCTCTTCTGGACTGCTCCCAGTGATGACAGATGAGCTTTTCAGTCGCCTGTGCCAAGCCTATGAACTGGTGGTGTCGTAAGCCCACGCCAGCGAAAGCTCTTCGCGTTATCCTTGTAAGTGTTGTGCCATTTGCCTCCCACCTCACTCCTTTGAAGAACACCGGGCTTCCTGGCACCTCGGCTGGGTTACAGGCAGTGCCATTTTGCTTTCAGTTTGCCCAGTGTTGCTTGTGTGCCCATTACGCAGCAGCTCGGAGCGCAACTGAGCCATCTCCTGCCAGGTGCTCTCATAGCAGGGGATGGCCTCATCCGCCAGGCTTGTGGAGGGCACACTGAACCTCCTGAAATAACAGAACACACTCATATTTTTAAAGGCAAAAAGGTGCTTTCGTATTCAAATAGACCTGGGCTGCATAGCACCATGCAAATTGCCAAGGTATCCCACAGTGGTATTCACAAATGCTGTGTCTATGATAATAAATCAGACATGCCTAGGAATGCTCCCAGGTCCTGAGGCCAACTGGCACTGAACGCCTTACATCTATGCTAATAAATTGTCTCATCCTCCAAAGCAGGGTTGCTGCACGCAAACCACCTACACAGCTCCGGCTGTGCCCAGGCCTTACTCAGGAAGCGTGCTCGCTGCCATGGGCCTGGCACGGGCCAGGCATCGGGCTGATGGTTTACTAGACTAGATACGTGGAGGCGTGCTGGGCACACTGAATGTCCTATCACAGGAGCAGCTGAATTTGCCCTCCTGGTCAAATAAGCCATCCTTGATGGTGTTACTCTTTCACACCGATGTGTCCACAGAGTCTGCAGCACAGCTGCTGTGTGTATAGGAAAGGAACATTTACAAATGCCATCAGCAGCGCTTGGGAACTGTTCTTTCCTCAAGCTGGCTGTCACTGTAGGGGTGATAGGAGAATCAACCATTTTGCAGTCACAAGACACTGGTAATCACCTCACGAACTTCCACCACCACTGTTTCAATCATTCACTGGTTAGCATCAGACTGGCTTGATGCTGGCTTGTAACAAAGTCACTGCCTGCCAGCTCTCAATTGCAGTCTGCCTGGGCTGGTGCTGCCTTATTTGTACAGCTCCATGAAGATACTGCTCTGTGTGCACAAGCTCCTTCGTCAGTCATAGAATCATAGAATGGTTTGGGCTGGAAGAGACCTTAAAGATCATCTAGTTCCAAACCCCCTGCCATGGGCAGGGACACTCTCCACTAGACCATGTTACCCAAAGTCCCATCCCACCCTGGTCTTAAACACTTCAAGGGAGGGAATACCAACCAGTTTTCTTGCCCCCTCTTTCCTCCAGGGCTTTGTCTCATGGTGGTCTGTCAAACAGATTCCTGAAGAGGCTAAGTCTGCTCTCCTGAAGTCCAGGGTAGTGAGCTCGCTGTGCACCCTCCTTGCTGCCCTGAGGATCTTGAACTCCACTATCTCATGGTTACTGCAGCCAAGGCTGCCCTTGAGCTTCACATTCCCCAGCAGCCCACAACTCTTCCTTGTTGCTGAGAACAAGGTCCAGCATAACACCTCTCCTTGTTGGCTCCTCTATCACTTGGAGAAGGATGTTATCACTGATGCATTCCAGGAATCTCCTGGATTACTTACGCCCTGCTGTGTTGTCCCTGCAAAAGGTATCAGGGTAGTTGAAGTCCCCCATGAGGACCAGGACTTGTGAACTTGAGGCTGCTCCTATCCGTCGATAGGGGGCCTCATCCACTCAGTCTTCCTGGTCAGGTGGCCTGTAGCAGACCTCCACTATAGTGTCACCTGTCCCTGCCCTCCCTATTATCCTGGCCCATAAGCCCTTGGTCAGCTCCTCATCCATCCCCAGCCTGAGCTCCATGCACTCCAGCTCATCATAGACAGAGGGTGACACCCCCTCTTTGCCTCCCCTGCCTGTATCCTTCCTAAAGAGCCTGTATCCTTCCATTCCAACATTCCACTCACAGGAACCATCCCACCACATCTCTGTGATGCTGATGAGATCATAGCCCTGCAGATGTGCGCATGTGTCCAACTCCTCTTGTTTATTCCCCAGGGTACATGCATTTGCATAGAGGCATTTCAGTTGGGCCCCCAGAGCAGCTGACTGGCTGCAGTGTCTGGAATTCTCTTGTGCTGCACTTCAGGTGCTCCCATGCTGACCTGTGATTCTTCTCCCAGCTTTGGGTATCTGTTGCTGACACTGGAATCAAACTGGTAGGAGTGGGATGAATTGAGGTTCCCCTCCCCTGGCAGCTTTAGTTTAAAGCCCTCTTTACCAGCTTGGCCAGCCTATGACCAAAGATGCTCTTCCCTTTCTTCTGTAAGATGGACCCCATCAAACCCCAGTAGACCAGGTTCTCAAAGCAAGTCCCAAGGTCCAAGTAGCTACACCCTTGGCTGTGGCACCGGTCCTGTAACCATTTGTTGATTTTCCATTTTGGACTGACCCTTTCAGACCCCTTCCCTTTTACCAGGAGGAGTGATGAAAAAACTACCTGAGCTCCAGAGTCCTTGCCATCCCGGGTCTGCAGGGTAAACAGAGCAGGGGACACTGCAAAACATGAAATCAGGGGGATGTTAATAGCAGAAATTCCTCAATCTTAAGACCCATCTTCTTTAATATTTCCATTACTTATTTCAGCATAATAAATAAGAGCAGTGTTGGTGACATTTGTTAATGCCACAAAGCCGGGTGGTATCATGAAAAGAGGGGAGGCTTGGGTACCCTATTGGAATTGGCAGATTAACTTCAGTATTGCAGTAGGAGAGATGGGATGAATGTCAAAAAAATGAAAGACCTTATATTTGAGAATAACAAAAAACATGTGACAACAAGGCCGTTATTGTTGCCAGCCAGAGAGGAAGGCATGTGATTGCCAACTGACCGGAGAACAACTATGAAACACCATGGGAAGCAGTCATACAAAAAGGAAATGAGGTTGCAGGATGTGTTTGCAGGGACGGGGCCGTATGAAGAGCCCTGCCTTCTGCACTGGCTGCTGGTCGTGGGAGAAAGTGAAATGTGCAGGAGGAGGCAGGGGACTGGGCAATCTCTTTTACGAGAGAAGGCTGGTGACTCTTAACGTGGTCATCCTAATAATGGGGGAGGGTAAGAGGGGAGTACACTTGTTGCCTTTAATTGTGCAAAGGAGGTGGAGCAGGAACATTTCAGAGAAAGGGGGAAGTTGGCAAAAGCCAACATTTGCACGATAGATATAAATACGTTTAGGCTGGGAATTAAAAGATGTTCGACATCTCTAAACCAATCGTCCCTGGAGCAGCTATTCAAGCACAGCAAGGATGACATAAAGGAAGAGATTTTTAGGTGGTGCTTATTAAGTTCAGAAGAAGAACATGCTCACCTGTGAGGGCAGGGAACAGGGCCTGGCAGTCCGTGTTCACACTGCAGTCCTTTTGTCCTGCAATGAAGAAGCAGCAGTCTGTGCTGGTGTATGTCCTTGGTCTGTGACCTGGGGAGTGCAGAGAACATCCAGGGAGGCTGCAGCCTGCATCAGCTCTCTCCATGCATTCTGCTGGATGGTCTCCATGTCATGGCCTGCCCCAGCTTCTGCTGTCCTCTAAGGATCTTTTTCCAAATTTCACATCCTTCATTTGCATCCATATTTGCATAATTCAGAAGAGTATTTCCAACTTACTGCCTCATATTATAAAATTCAGTGGTGGAAAGGGACAGCAGTGAGGATGTCACACAGCCAGAGTGCATTAGTTTGCCATGTTGGAGGCCTAAGAAGTAACAAACTGCACCAAGTGCAACGTGCACCGTGGGAGTAGGGACACCAGAGTACGATGCCCAAAATCTGACATGCCTGCCCTGCATTATGGTAGCTCTCGTTTGGACATGAGGGCTGGTAATGGTCAAGAGTCAGGACTCTTGCAGGCTCCTTGGCTAATCTGGTTGCAGGTACCAGGGAAGATCCTACGTGGTAGCTGGAAGTGGTGGCTGGAATGGGACTCTGCTGGCAGTCAGGCTCATGTCGGCATTGGGTGGAATCGCTACAAGAAAAACAAGTGGGAAAAACCCCACCTGTCCCGGTGGTCATCTCTCCCCATCATAAAAGACCAAGTATGTCTGAAGGCATAATTAAAAAACATCACAAAACCAGTGAAGCCCTTAGGCTTGTCAGCATGAAGTGAAGTATAATTAATTGATACAAATTGTTTGTTAAGGAGTGACTCATTTCTGACGGCTTGCACAGTGCCTTGGATGAAGAAAACCCTTAAAGACAGAATAAAATCATTTGCTGTCGTTGTGGAGGAGTCTCGGGGCCAAGCTGTACATATGCTTTGTAGCTCTGCTTGATGCCTGCCAGAGCAAGGCTTTTACCATTCATGTTCTGGTACTAGTACAGTTCTGAAACGAGCAGCCACCGCAGCTGGTGACTGATGCCGTTCTGGCTGGCAAGGGTGCGAAGAGCTCTAGCAGCAGAATCAGGCGCGCGTTTACCGAAACCCTCTGACATCGATAGTGACACAGGCCTTCCCAGAGGACAGTGCCCACAGCAGTCCCGCAGAGAAACAGGGGGAATGACACTGCCCAGGAGCAGCGAGCTGGGGGTGACAGCCCTGCCAGCCAGCCAGTGTTGCACTGACGGGGTGCTGTACCCCCGTGCCCAGCAAGGAGAGCAGGGCACAGCCAGGGACGGTGATGAGCTCAGACTCAGACATAGCTGTATTGAGACAGGTCTGGGGCAAGCGAGGAGGTCATGCCAGGCAGAGGGCTGAGCACAGGCACACCTCAGCGCAGGTATGAGGCTTGTACCGCTCAGGCACCCTGGGGGAAGGCTGCCCTGGCTGTGAGTGCGCTCCTGACCCCCACAGGGCAAACCCAAAACAAACATCAAGAATTGGGCTTTCCCACAAACTGCGATGTGCATCCTTTGCCCGAGGAAGAAGTTCTGGTGTGACACTTAGTCACAGGTGTCTGTTCACAAGATGCTGCCCGAGCACCTCATCCTGCGCTTCACTACGAGAGGCAAGTCTGATACTGAGGACAGCAATTTTTTTCACGTACTCCTCCTTCAACATCCTTGTCTGACAGTCAGATGTGCATCCTGGAGGACTCTACTAACTACCAATCTTTTATTGTTTCAGTAATACACCTGGCATTTATTGCAGGTGAATCTTTCAGGTCTGCAGCCCAGCCACTTTGCTAGCTTGGCTTTGCAAGGTACAGCCTGTCTCAGGTTGTGGTAGGTCTAGTCAGTCACTGCTTTCTGCTGGAAGCAGGCAACTTAATTTGAAGATTGCTCCAAACACAGAAAAAAATGTTGAACTAGCGTAGAACTGGAAGTTTTAAAATTTCTGTTGGTGTCACCCTGGATGGAGGCAACTGATAACGTAAGTTTTGTTACCGACTTAAGGAAGAGCAAGAACAGGTATTTGTATGGGAGTCTGTTCTGTTACTGCCAGGTTGTCCCTGTGATAAACTTGCATGCGTTTTTCATTAATTTGGAACTTGCTGCTGCCCCTCTTTAGCTGCTAAGATAGTTTCCAGAGCATGTTTTCCCAGAAACTGTTCTCTCTGAAATGGCTGTCTCATTTTTCTACCCGTGAGGGATTGCTTCCAGTTTCCTGGCAGAATTAGCTGGGTCTGAGGAAAGAGAATGGGGAAGGGCAGAACAACTGAGGACATGGAGTCACAAAACCATTTTCTCTGTGGTGAGGCTGTTGTGAGCAGTTCCCTCTTCTCCCTCTCAATCTTAGCCCCACCATCCCCAGGAGTTACTACAGGTACGGGTGGACCAGGCAGCCAGATGGACCAGGGAAGTGACCAGAACTAAAAATAACCTTTTCTTAGCGAGACCATTTCTGCCACACCAGCTCACACTGTCTCCTACCTGCCCGCATGACCGAGGCTGCCTTTGCACTCGGTGCACGCCCACGTGTGCCTGCCCTGCTGCCACCCCAAGTTGTGCCACCCCTCTTGCTGGTCCCAGCCCTGCATCCTCACCCCTTCCTTCCCTTGCCGCAGGGGCGCGAGCCAGCCCTGCTGCTGGCCGTGGGAAGGACGTGGCAGGGCCTGGAGCTTTTTTTCCATTCTTACAAAGAGGGATGGGAAGTTGTGGTGAAGGCCACCAGTGAAATGGAGGTTATGCTGATGTTCAGGTTAGATGCCTCAAGTAAGAAAAATATTGCAGTTTTTCAGCAGTTTAGGGCAGAAGATCGGAGTGAAAAGGTTTTCCTTTCCCCTAGCTCACGGACACTCCTGTGCTCTGTTTATGCACAAATCTAGCACAGAAAAAATCTGCTTTTTGGTGAGGCAGGCATTATGCAAAATAACTGCAACTGTGCAATAAATAAGAAATTTCCATCATAGATCTGTTCTGGATAACATGCACAACATAATAAAGTGTTTCTCAGATTTGTGCTTTGCTGGTTGCAGGAAATCAGAGCTAACGTGCTAGGGCTCAATATATTCACTTGATCTCGTTGTGTGGGTGAAGTTAAGCTACCGTTGCTGGTCAGGAACAATTACTGCTGCAAAGATAAAACTCATTTCCACCTACAGAGCTGTACGTTGTTGTAAGGATTGTGGTTTGGACTTAAACTGAACATACCAGTAAGAAACATGTGTTGATAAAAATCAGCCGTTATAAGCCAAATATAAATGATTATAGCAATCATTAAAGTAACTGAGAGTACAGAAATATTACAACTATGAAACTTCGTGTTGTAATTACTGGTGTTATCTCAGTGTTATCTCCTTGTATTCAAAGTTCTCTGTTCTGGATTCTAGTAATGAATATTGATTTGGAGAACAGAAAAAGAACTTCTCAGTGTTAAGAGCGGTTTAGCTGTATTTAAACCAAGACAGTTCCTTTTTTTTTTTCATGCCTTGGCTGTATCTTTAGACCTTCATCTAACAGCAGCTGTGGTTTATTTTTAGCTTTTTTTCTTTGCATATTTAAAAGGGTGTTTCCATATGGTGTGCAGCATAAGCTAGTGTAGCAATTAACAGGCAAAGAGACTGAGCTTTATAATGCCAAATAAGTCAGAAATTAATTTCTGCTGTGAATCAAAGACATCTACACAGTGATAGATGTGATAGAAGTGAATAGTATGCCTCTACTGTACACTTAGACTGTAGCTCTGTCCATTCTAGGGACTCAGTGGAAGATACAAGTTGAATTCAAAAGAAGACATCTAGCAGTGAGTTTAAATGCCTGTAACACCACAATGCTAGCTGAGTGCTGTAGGGTTGTCTTTTTAATTCATATTATATAAATTGCATCTTGCAGAAATCAGCAATATCTTTTCAGAAGCACTACCCCATACATCTAATGGAGCATGATCCAAAGGCTGCATTTGCATCTAAATAAAATGATCCATGCAGAAAATATCTGGCTTTTATTTATAAATTACAATGAACTTTTATTTTGCTACTCAGAATGGTTCTCTTTAAAGAAAAGGAAGCTCCATCTTCCAAGAGATGATGAACAACTGGTTTCATATTGTTTGGATGAGGTACAGTGATCTTGCCAGCTGACATGTTACACACAAGGAGTTACAAAACTGTGACTATATAATGGTTTTCTTCTGCCATTTTTAACTAGGGAAGCAGCCTTCAGTAAATAAATGATGTGGGTACAGAGCAAATTCTTTTTACACTGCATCTTAATTAAGAATTAATTAACAAGTACTCATAAAGAAATAATTAATTTCTGGATCTTCTTTGCTTTTCTTTTTTATAATTCTAAAAAAAAATCTCTCGGGGTTCTGCCCTAAAAGACACAAAAAGCCTTCACAGCTAGAGAGCATCCTGATCTCTTATTTGTGCACATTAGAATTTTAACAATATAAATCAGTGTATTGTTTTTCATAGAACAACCCTTGGACTTCTCTGTCTGGTGCAGTTTGCTTTCAGGCGGTTAGTTTCTGTCCTCAGTGCCCTCATCAGCAGGGATGGGGAGGAAGGGCTTTGCCTTCCTATTCTGTTTTCTTCATTTACAGTGGTTTACAAGGCAGGCCCTTTAAACTAGTTGAGCATCTTCTCAAGGCTGACTACGATCACCCTCGGTCTCGTTCAAGCCTTTCCAAGCAGAGCACCCCTTTATACAGCCGATCGATAAAACAGCAGTGAAACCTGCAGAGATCTGGCCAGACACAGAAATCTGCCTTCTCGACTCGTGGCACTCCTTCTGCCACAGCTCCCCGCACCCTCAGCTATCACTTCTGCTTGGCCCCTCTCCAGGCTGGATGAGATGTCCCCAGCAGGGACAAGCTGTACCCAGCCAGAGCCCCTCTGCTGCTGTCTAGCTCAGAAAGGGACGGAAAATCCTTCTGCCTGCAGTGCTGAAAAATGAGGAACATGTTTGAGAGACACTCAGAAAATACTGTTTTTTAAGCAATTGCCTAGTATCACAGCAAATCTCTAGCATGTGGGATAGACCCTAACTCCTCTTCATCATCTGCAGCCACTCCTTTTCCTGTTCCTTCTATGTCTGCATTGCAGTCACTGCTCACAGAAACGCTGCCAGACGGGGTTAAGCTCACTCAACTCCCGCTAACTGCTGGTGTAGCAGCAAAAAGCCCTATTACAAATTCTGCTTCAGCAGATTTGTGCATGCCTTTGTGTTTTAAACCACCCGCAGTACAACTAGTCAGGACTTCCAGAAGTGAAGTTCCATGAGCACTGAGGAATTCAGGAGATCCATCATTTAGTTAGATGCAGGCATTTTGGCATCTACTTAAAAAACAACAACCCCCTCCGAAAATCAATACAATTTTGTGAATTTCTGTTTTTGGAAAGGTAATAATTATATCTGGTAATTACATTCCCATGATAATGACTGCCTTTCTGCTTATGTCTGCTCAAATACATTTTTCTAAACAAAACAAAACTCTCCAATCTTTGTCCTCTCAGTACTGCAGAGTTTCCAGTATCCACCTTCAAGTGTAAAGGCAAATTTGTACACAGCTCTCTCCAAGAACTCCATTGTTACGGCTCTGTTTACCACAGACTCTCCAAGTACCTGTTCCCTATTTTACTCCCAGCAATGCTTCTCTGACAGTGGCAGGAACGGGAGAAACTTGACGGAGGGAATTGGGACTTGCTACCCAAAAGCCAGGACAAGTTTTGCTTAAGCTTAGACAATCCAGGATCAAAGCGCCTGTGCTCTGGCTACAGTACTGGAGAATGCCCTTGTTGCAGCAGGAGGACCCCAATACATTTGTACAAGTTCTACGGAGGATCAGGTTCCTACATACTGCTTTACATCTTGCACAGGTTTATCGCACCCTGAAATTCCCCCACCAACACCACACAAGGCTGCGACTGTGTTACAGGACACACAGCACGAACTCCATTCACAGTGGATCATGCATTAACCTTTAATGGGTGTCTTCCCAACATCCATGCAGATACAGGACACGAGTATGTTGATCCCACAAGCAGGAATTTTCAGGTTGCCATAAGCAGAGGCTTGCTCTGCATTTAGTATTCAGTTTGTTTGTATAGCTCATTGTCTTCCCCGTTGTTCTCACTGCACGTGGTCTTGAAAGAAGTCCTTTTGGGGAGCAACCATGGTGTGTGACAGCTGAAAAGGGTCACTGCTTTCTTCATCTTCTTGTGGAAACATGCAGCATTCAGGGCCAGATGAGGACATGGAGGAGGAGGTTGCTACCACATTGCAGGATTAGGAGCACAGCATGCGACCTGAGGCAGGGGCTGACAGAGGGACAAGGTGGGGGGGAAATTCCACCTAGTTCCCTCAGTGAATCCAAGTCAAGTGCACATGCACCTTCGTACCAAGGTGGATGCTGCATATCAGCTACTTCAAGTACTCGTGTAATCAAATAAATGACGGCCTGATGGGGTAAAAACATGTCTTTGTAACATGGGTGTCTGGTAGCAATCCGTGTTGCATGGTGGTTAACTCACCACTTTTGCTCCTCGATTCAGATGGCCATAGCAGAGCAGACTGGAGCTCTTTGGAGAGCAAAGGGAGCCAAATTCCTCATCTCCTCTACCAAACACAGCCTCCCATATGATGGCTATGGCACTGGTACTAATGCTGCTGTTGCTATGTACTGATGGGCTTGCTAAGGAAATTAAATCTCTAGACTGTTGAGAAAGCTTTCATTGTTCATTCATAGGTGATTAATTGTTTACATGGCTATCAAATTGCCCTCTGAGGGGGCGATGGGAAAATAAGTCCTGATGATAAAGTACACTGTCAAAATTGTCCTCATGTAGTTTTAATTACTTTGGGTGTTAGGCATAAACTCTACTCCAGCAGACAATTATTTCACATATATTTTATAGCAGGTCTAGATGTACACATAAAATCAGTTGATTTGAAATGGAATACACTGTTTTGACAGGCAGTTTTTGTTAAGGAGTGTGCTTCTATCATTACAGGAGGGAATATAGCTGAAGTAATTTATGAATGACAGCTGGAACCTAGTATTGAATAGCAATGTGTAGAGCAGGCTAGATACTGAAAATTTTAAAAATATTTTGGTCACCTCTTTGCCTATAGGTGGTGGCACTATCAGGAGCTATTCTTTCATTTCTGCAGGCACAAACTTAATATGTGAGAAATTAATACGTTGTTACACAATTTCATCTGTGAGAGAGCCATGCCTTTGCTAATACAGTAAGAAAAGCATATCTTTCAGTGTTTTTGTCCATATCTTCATCTGGGAGGGTGAAAATGGCACTAGCTCTTTGTGAGAATTAACAGAGGATGCCAAAATACATGTCCTTGTGAGAGAAGGCATGTTCTGTCCATTCAAAATCTTCCAAGCCACTAGAGCATGACTTCTCCTTGGCGAGGTGTAGGTTGGACCCAAGTGACTTCTGTCTTTGTTGGGTTTGTCATCTTTCAGCCTCAAAAGGAAAATTCGAAGGTAGCATCTTCCAAACATCACCCAGGACATAAGAGTCACCATGCTGGGCCAGATCAAAGGTCTGCCTAACCCAGTTTCTTCTCTCCATCAGGGACCAATAGCAAATGGCAAAGGAAGGGCATTTGAAAAGGACAAGCATGTAATGATATTTCTCTGAAATTCTCCCCCAGTTTCCAGACTCTTGTAGCTCAGGGACTTCCTTAGGTAGAGGTGGTATTTAATAGCCTATGAAATGCACTCAGTGGTAGGTACTTAGCATGTACTTAATAGCCCTCAATAGATTACTCTTCCATTAATTTATCCAAGTTTCTTTTTTAACCCATGCACATTTTTAGCATCCCACATACCCTGTAGCAGAGCATTTCATAGCTTAAACAGTACCCCATAAGAAAAATATTTCCTTTTGTTAGCTTTGAATTTGCTGTCTGATAGTTGCATTCCTTCCTTCCTTCCTTCCTTCCTTCCTTCCTTCCTTCCTTCCTTCCTTCCTTCCTCCTTCCTTCCTTCCTTCCTATCTGTCCTCCCTCTGTACACCTATTTTATACATCCTGAGATAGGGAGACCAGAACTCCACAGAGCATTCAAAATGTGGATTAATATTCTGCATAATAATATTTTTTTATTTATTCTTTATTCCTTTCCTTACTAGTTTCTAATATTGGAATTGATTTTTTGATTACTACTGTGTATTGAGCTGACATTTTAAGAGAATTATTTATTTTAAAATCTCATTCCTATGTAGTTCAATTCAATCAGAACCCATCATTGCATATATCAAGTTGGAGATGTTTTTTCCCATGATCATCACTTTACATTTACCCACACTGAATTTCATCTTCCATTTCATTACCCAACTTATTCATTCTGTATCTATTCAGAGTTGGCCTTTTCCTTTCCTACATTAATACCTTAGGATCACCACACAACGATACCCTGCAATTCATCACTCATCTCAGATCAGTTGTTAATACATTGAACAGTACAGGCTCTCACAGGATCTCTTCAGAGCTCTGTCTCTCCAGAGTGACCTCTCCCTTCTGTGAAAACAAACCCTTTATTTCTATATTTTGCTTGTTACCTTTAAAATAGTCATTTATCCAGGTGAGAAACAACTTTTTTACCCCATAATAGCTTTGTTTTACAGGAGTTTTTGCTGAAAAGCTCTTTCAAATAGCTTTTGAAAGTCCAAGCAGAACATATCAACATGGTGAGTTGTCCACATGCTTTTTGACTTCTCATGCTCTAGTAGATTTTGGAGGCGTGATTTGCCTTGCCCAAAGAAGTGTCCATCTTCTTAATGGTTTAAACTGATTCTGTTCTTTAGAAAAGCTACTATAAATTTATTTTGTTGACCTCATGTAATTTCCTCCACAGGTCCGGCACTGCCATTAGCATGAATTCCCTGCGATTCTCCTTTGTGTCTTTTGCATGAGCAATGAAATATTCGTCAAAGCTGACAGTTAAGCATTGACCTGGACCTCTGGATGAATCACCGAATGTGAATGGTCATTTCTCAGAAGGATGTTTCCAGGTTTACTGCAGATTTGCAGAGGAATCTGTGCAATGACTGCAACCACTTCACCTTCTTTGGATTTCTCTATGGCTCTAACAGACATACAGCTTCCCCCAGCCCATCATCAGAGTGATACTGGCATACAGGGTACTACATTTCAGTCTGGGTCTGATTTATATAATTTCCTTCTTGAGCTTAATTTGTGGGTGGGTGTGCTAGCGGCAATGTGCTGGAGGTGGTTTCCACTGTGGCAGTGGCAGCTGGGGGCTTTGAGCACATCTCATGCAAGTGACAGTATCTCAAGGACCCAGGCCCAGGCTGGGGTTTTTCTGTTTCCATCTCTGCGAGAAGATTTTGGGACAGCAGTTTAGTTACTCTTGACTCACTGGATTCTATCCCAATTCCACAGAAAGTAAGAACTGCTTTTTGGCTGCTCTCCTTTTATAAGTAAGGAGGAAGTAGGTCCCTGGAAAGTCCCATCCAGTGACAAAAATTGCAGGAGCTGCAGACTGTGACATTACGCTTGCTAGACTTCCCTCCATTTTCATTAATAGATCAGATATTATACCCTCTTCGTCTCCATAAATGCAGATTTTTTTTAGACCCAGAAAGAGATGAATTTTTTTTTCCAGTCTTTTAAAAATAACCTTCTCCACAACTCTACTAGAAGGATCAGTATTTTATAATGGTAGCGTCTACACATCTAGATTACCGTTTCAATTCAGAAGTGAATCTTCTGATTGCACTCAGCCAGCTGGTTTGGTTGTCATCCTGGAGTGGTGTTGGAGGGCATGAGATTAACTCCCTTCAGACAAAACTAAACCATAGAATCATAGAATCGTTAAGGTTGGAAAAGACCTCTGAGGTCATCAAGTCCAGCTGTCAACCCAACACCACCATGTCTACTAGATGATGTCCCGAAGTGCCACATCTACACACTCTCTGGGGAGGCTGTTCCAATGCCTGACTATTCTTTTGATGAGGAAATTTTTCCTAATATCCAATCTAAACCTCTCCTGGAACAATTTGAGGCTGTTTCCTCTTGTCCTATCACTTGTTGCTTGGGAGAAGAGACCAACACCCACCTGGCTATAACCTCCTTTCAGGTAGTTGTAGAGAGCAATAAGGTCCCCCCTCAGTGTCCTCTTCTCCAGACTAAACAACCCCAGTTCTGTCAGCTGCTCCTCAGAAGACCTGTGCTCCAGACCCTTCACCAGCTTCATTGCCCTTCTCTGGACATGCTCCAGCAGCTCAATGTCCTTCTTGTATTGAGGGGCCCAAAACTGAACACAGTACTTGAGGTTTGGCGTCACCAGAGTTGAGTAAAGGAGGACGATCACTTCCCTACCTCTGCTGGCTACACTATTCCTGATGCAAGCCAGGACGCTGTTGCCCTTCTTGGCCACCTGGGCACACTGCTGGCTCATGTTCAGCCATCTGTCAACCAGCATCCCCAGGTCCTTTCCCTCCAGGCAGCTCTCCAGCCACTCTGCCCCCAGCCTGTAGTGCTGCCCAGGGTTGTTGTGACCCAAGGGCAGGTCCTGGCACTTGACCTTGTTAAACCTCATACAGAAGGCACCTAACGTGCTCCAACCACAAACAGGCATTCAAACCATAGACGCAGACTAGACCTGGCCCAGAAACACTCCCCAAAAGATGCAAACTTCTGGTGCCATTACATAATCATACTGCAAACCCTGCGAAAACACAGCTTCCTCATGTGGAACAGACACTGGGTCTCCAGCACCAACTGCTTTGCTATACAAATTACTCTTACTGACACAACAGCCAGTCACAGGCAAATCACTAAAATCTGCTGTGCTTAAATTACTGCGAGGAGAAAGATAAATAGATTAGAAGGAGCTCTTATCTATGGAGTGCTGAGAAAAGCCACAAGCACCATGGTCCCAAGTGCAAGTTTATTGGCCGTCACTCCCATCTGCCACCACCCCGGGTGAAGCCGCCCGTGCAGGCGTCTTCTGTTGCTTCACTGGAGACGTATGTTTGTGGTTACACCCACCTGGGTCTCTGCTGTGAGAATCACATCAAAAACATTAAAAGGAAGGAAGACAGAGGCGATACTGCTACTTCTAGACTAGGGATTCTAGTAACAGAGACCAAAAGACAATGCTGCAATTAAATGTGACTGAACGTTGCTCAAAATGAGGTATCCTACAAGAACTAGGCCAGAAAACTCAACACTAAATGTATTTAGCTGAGAGTTACATTTACATGATGCAATTATAGGTATGTTCCTCTCCAGTAATCCATTTTTGGTACTATCGCTTTGAATTTTTTTTGTACCTAAGTTCATAAGAGCATGTCAGAACAGTAAGCCTTTCTTATACAGTTAGGATATTGATTTGCATATAACCACAGCCATCCGGTTCCCTTGCTATGTATTCTCATCTTTAAAGGTTTGTGAAATGGCACGCTGTTTAACTGTGTTTCGAAGTAGCCACAGTTGCGTAAATCAACTACACAACGTGTTAGCAAAGGGCACCTTTAAAATAGTTGAACAAATTTTAAAAAGCTGATTTAAAATTTAAAGAAGAAGATTTAAAAATCTTCTTTCAAGCTTTTCGCATTCTTCTCTGAAATCCCACGTGCCAGAGCCTCGGGTGGAGGAATGCTCAACGGCTTAAGTAAAACCACCTTGAATTGCACCAGCCGTGACTCCAAACCGTCGGCACCTATCCTGACCTGCTCCCAGCCAACTACTTCTGTCATATGCAACCGTCTGCGGCCCGAACGCACTCACACGGCCCCTGGTGTGGCAATACAGCTTCCTCACACGAAACGCAGGTCTGCAGCAGTTGGTCAGAACGTATTCAGTGCAGACGAGGTTTAGCAAAAGTGAATTACCAGTGACACTGTGTAGGGGCTGAAGTTTGCAGACAGTGATCTGATGAAACTGCTAAAAACCAGGAAGGTCTGGTGAGCAGGCAGCTGCTACGGTGAAAATGACATTTTAAAAACACACAGACAAGGTAAAGATCAGCTAGATCGACTTCCTGGTGACAAAGGTAAACTGTAGGTGTTGGCGGTCACCGGAGTGTTTGCTGACTGGGAAGAAATGCAGAAAAAATCTCACACGTGAGGGACACCTTCGTAGTGAATTGCAGCTCCGTGCAGATACGCATCCTTTCTTGCTCGATCCCTCGAATAGAGATGGATGAAGGAGCAACAGCGATAACATTTACACACGTTTACCCACACTTTCAGAGTTCCGTAAGAAGACTCCCATATTCTAACCTAAAGCCAGTGATGTTCCGTAACTGGTTGGATGCTTCTCCCAGGCGCTGCACTCACCAGCTGGTGGTGTGACTGTACATGTAAAATCCCTCCCATAACCCACAAAACCTCTTTCTCTGATGCTGTTCACTCTGGTAACCATTCCTGGTCAACCAGACAGTTGTCAATCAAACTAATGCCTCTCAACACAAAGCCAATCTGTCTATGGTTGCAGGGTTTGAGCCAATTTAATTTAATTTATTAGAGTTGAAAGGAACCTTTGCCTCTGTGACAATGGGTGAGACAGTTTGTAATGATTCTCATTTAATTGATGAATGTAGACTTGGCACTTGACAATTAACCAGGCGCATTAAGACACTAGGGGTGAAATCCTGAGAGGATTTCACAAGCATCTACAGGCTTCTAAGGTTTACTTTCCTGTAGCAAGTTCATCTGCAGCTTTTCGCAATGGGCAAAGCTGGAGCCGTTCCGCTGCGTCCCACAGAAGCCGACATCCTCCACTCAGAGAAATAACCTTGCTGCGCAGGAGAAGGACCCAAGTCCCATCTCTGCTTTCAGTGTGAGACTGTGCTCAAAATATACAGCCTAATGGCAATTCTGAACCCTGCGTAGCCCGACATTACACAGACCTTTTGCAATTTATGCACCTGCACACAAGTGAGGAACATTTAAGTCTGCATTAGCCACAAAAATCCTACAACAAATTTATCATTCTACACAAGGCTGTTTCAAAGGAGCAATGTTACTCCCTGGACCAAACACTTTTCTTTCCTACGTATTTTCCTAGTACTGAAACTTAACTTTTCCCTATAGTTTGTCCTTTATGGTTGCCTGATTTACCAACACACTTTAATTACCTTTTCAGTGTTCATTAATACACATTTTCAACCCTTGTAATCACATATTGCTCAAGGATGGTTATTCTAGAGTCACAGATTTTAAGTCCGAGGTGCATCACTGCAGGCTGCAGCATAACTCCCTAGGATTTTACCCTTTACTCCAGGAGTGCAGCGCTGAACGTGTCTCTGCTGACTGAATGAGAGCATTTTTCAAGAAGGAAATCTAATCCTGATTTAAAGATTTAACACGCAAGAGAAGCTAACCACATCCTGTCATAAGCCGTTTCACTGGTCAAGATCTACATTTTATTTTTAGCTCGAACTTACACAGCTCCAGCTTCCACCCACTGAATCTTTGCTAGGACTTTGTTTTCTGAACCATGTTATTTATAGTCTGTGACAGATCACTTCAGAGTCTCCTCATTTACAAGGTAATTAGATTTTTTAAATAGATATTTCTCTCTCTTTCACCAAAAGAAAAGCCCTAGAGAACAGCTTTGGTCCTCTTGCTTATACCTCTACCTCTCAGCAGTCTCCTGATGTGCACAGAAGCTGCTCCTTGCCAGCACAGTCCTCTCCTCATCAGGAGAAAACCTTTCAAGGCTGTTGGACCATCACTGCCCTCACCACTGCCCGCTCTGCTGATCACCCCAACGTTACCAGCGACAGCGTTGGTTGCTGCTGCCGTTTCCTGTAGCACTTCTGACACGCAGCTTTCAAAGCCTGGATGTTATTCCAGTAATGGGTCTGTCACTGCTGTGTTTCTTCCTGCCCATCTCCTGCTTCTTCAAGTACTCGTTAGTCCTCTGAAGCCACGCATCCCACCAGGAGCTGATGTCCACCCATCACCTGGGAAGCCACCTAAATTCCTTGCAGAATCCTTGATCTCCCCCCATCAGTCCTCATTTTAGGTACCCTGTAGTTATTTGGATGATTCTGTTTTTATTTTTAGTTATTGACACATTTTTTTCCTCCCTCACATTAGTCCAGGGGTTTATAATTCAATGGGAACTGTTCTGAAGGCACCTCCATGCAATATGTGTAAGCCCAGTTAGCGTGTTTGTCCCTGCTCTGTCCCCTGCTGTCTGCTCTGTCCAAAAGGGTTTTAATATTGTCTTAAGAAGAGTTTACATGTTACATTATGTAATGTAATGTTTACATTTGTCCTGACATACTTCAGATTTGCTCTTCTTCCTTCCTTCTCCCTACCCATCTCTCTGCCTGCAGCCTACGCTTTCTGCCTGCCAGCTATAAAGAGATTTCAGGATTTTAAAAATAGCTATTTAAAAGCAACAAACCGAGGCTGAAATGAAATACAGCATGGAAGAACTGCTCTAGGGAAGTTCAGTAAGTTAGAATACACCCAGGCTTTCCTGCAAGGGTTGTAATGGTGACTTTGTGTAGCTGCATAGACCTAAGTCTACACATTTCGTTTAGCTGAACCATCACTCTGAGAGGTCTGTCCTTTATCGGAGTATAGCTAATTGCAGATCTACTTTGGGAAAAGGAATTCCAGATATACATTAATTTAAACTAAGTTTTATTACATATTATTCTGTTTCCATGAAATCTTACTCTCCCATCCTAAGAGTTTACAGGCTAAATCTGGATTTAGATGCTTCTGTTCAAACAAACAAACTGAACAGATTTTGCCCCACAGTATTTAATGAAAAAGAAAATGTCATGGGGCCTTTCCCTTTAGAAATAATCAGTTGAGAAAAGATTAGTGAAGATATATTTATGTTCAGACTGTCCCCTGCAGCGAGGTTAGGGGGTATATTCATCATATACATCAGGATTAACTCAGTTTCTGCTGTAGCACTGCAGTTCTCTTCAAAATGTACAGCCACTGACCTACTTTTCAGGTGGCTTGGTGAAAGCCACTCCACATCCTTCTGGCATTTCAGCACCATAAAATTGTAGTGTTTTACTGGGATGTAGCACTTTCCTGAAATGGAAAATAATACAGAAGTGAGTCACAAAACAGAATTTGAATCTTATTGTTGGGAAAATGATGACAGTTTTCATAATGAGCACACCCAAGGAGCGAGCTGACACCAAGGTCCCTACTGAAATGCCCTACGGGAACTGGTCTCAAAGGGCAGTCTCTGTGTCCCCAGAGATGGTACAATCTTTGATGACCTCCTGCTGCTGCTTTTTTT